>CM053788.1:126628681-126873681 GCA_028749045.1 Cupressus sempervirens
GCCAAAATTATGTCATCTACCAAATCACAACCTTTCTTGATTTCCGTACAAATGGAATCACTTCTTAAATTTTACAACTCTTAAGTATTTTAGAAACACAAAGAAGATACTAATTCAACTATTATAAAAGGAAGAAAAAAAAGAAGTTAAAAAGATATTGCACAATAAAAAAATCAAATTCAATGACCAATTCAAGAGAGAGTTTCCAAAGTTGTAGTGTGAAGTTGGAAATTGTGATAACAAAGAACACAAAATATTGAACTAAAATTGTATAAACTAAAGAGTAGCACAAAGAAATTGTTAAAAGAAAAGGAAGAAGGAAAAATACAACATTTTACCACTCCAATATTCTATGCACAAAATGGAAATACTGATGCTCTATTTTGCAACAGAGAATGCCTTGTTTTAAAGAAAATAAATGCAAAGTTTTACACAGTGATCTCTAATTAAATGAAACATTTCTCTCTTCATAAACTCCACACAAAAGCTAAATGCAAATCATAGTTTTATTTGTTTTTCCTACTGCCATAGACTGTAGATCAAATTCCTAAATTAATTGAAAGAAATAAGAAAGTCTTAGCAATTCCTATGCATGTTGTATATGGTTTATTGGACATAAAATACAATTTCATATGCATGTGAAATCATGCATTTATTCTTGGACTCTTAAGTACTTATTCCACTGCAAAACTACAATCTAGAGCATAAAACTTCTCCTTAATATATACATGTAAAAATACTAAAACTATTGCTAATTATGTGATTGGAAATTTGCATGGTCTTCATGATTAGCATCATAATCTTAAAATAAAATTACCATCAATAAAAAATTTAAAACTTGTACAAGCAAAAAATTAACAAATAAGGGCAATAATATTTGATCCTCAATTAGATCATTCAAAGAGAATTGTTGGTATGCTTCTTTTGTTAAAGAAAAAAAACTTGATTTTGGGTAGCGTCATTGCTAAAAAGGTATTCATCTACTCGAAGGACATTCAATACCTCTTCTCTTTTCTTATTGTAAGAGCTTACAATAGTCAAATGATGCCCAAGTTCCTTGTAAATCTTTAGACTGATTTGCCTAGTGCCCCCAAGTCCAATATTCCACATTTCTTCCCTGATTTTACATATCCAAAATGCGTAAATAAACATTACACTGTAAACCTAACACAAAACAAGGGTGTTTCTTGTTCTAGGGATTTTTTTAGGAATGTGAACTACAAATCTCTATGATTTCGAAGGATTGTCGTCACATTTACACATTGATAGTTTAAGAGGCACATTCACTTACGTTAAAAAATAGTCATGAATAGAGATAAATTTCAATAGTGCTAAATATTAGGAACAAATTTATAAATTTTTACAATTATAAAAAAATTCTCTTTACATTTCAATTGAGAACAATATTGTACCTTTCCCAAGAGAAATCTCCCAAGCATCGGAGATCAGTTGTAGTAGCCACAATTATGAATGAGATCAACCATTAATGTACATCTAATAATACCTCCAACTATTTTATGACTAGAAATAATTCAAATACTAAATGGTGATACAAATAATCTCTGAAAAATGCAAACACCCTTAAAACTAAATAGGTCATGTGCAACACCTTGTCTTAGTTTTGGGTGTCTTTTCAACTACTAGTGAATATGGACCTGAGAAAAGATATTATGCCTATCTAATTATTAGAATTAGGTAAAATAAATCCAATGTCTTTGCTTCTTCCCAATCAAACTCAACCTCAATTGGAATAGTTACCGACTTTTGAACTTAAGGGCGGTTCAAATAAGAATGAAATGGCTGCCAACGAAGGAAGATTCCAAACTTGAGGTTCAATCCCCTAATTGAGTGAGGATTTATATCTGAATTGATGAAGAGAAAAATAATAATATAGTAACACCACATGAAAACCAAACTAGCCCAGACATATTTGAATATCATTAGACCATTAACACAATAAATAGATGCAACTATACTTTATGGAACACCAACACACACAACCCCAAAACCTCATTTTCCCAATAATGTTGAATAGTAAATTGATCTTTAAAATGAAAATACATAATAACTGATCACCTCTCTCACAATAATCTCATTCAGAAATAAAAACACATAATTTTTTATAGTAAAGGGATCAATTTGAGTTGTACTATAAAACTAAGGCAATGAAAGACAAGAAGTGTGTTAAGGCAGTTGTTTAGTCCTCCTCTACTGGAATTCTTTTGGTAACACTCTCTTCTACACAAGAATGAGTTGTGAAATATGGTCTATATGATCTTCACAATAATGGTGATGGACAATAGAATGAATGTCTATGATTCCACTTTAGAAGGAGCGACTTTAGAAAGAGACTGCACGACATAAACATCAACTAGACAACATAGAGAATATTATGGAAGAACTAGATAGGATCCAAGAAAGTGTTGTGGTAGAAACTATGACATTGGAATCACTTTTAAGTGTATTTGAGAATTTACAGTCCAAATATTGGGAGGACTACAAGTTGTGCAATTTGTCATGTATTGCATCTGCATTTGCTTTGCCATTCCTTATAAGAGTGTTTCAAGGTTGGGAACCACTTCAACATTCTTTGCATGGTTTAGAGGTAATGTCATTGTGGCAAAGGCTTCTACAAGGGAATGAGCCTCATGATTATGACATTTACATGGAAGTAGAACTTGCTTCTTCAACTCCTTACACTCAACTCTTCACTGAAGTTATTCTTCTAGTAGTGTGAATAGTTGCTACAAATTCGTGGGAGCCAAGGCACCCTGAACCTATGCTACATTTTCTGGAGACATAGGATAAGTTACTACTAGCTTCGGTACTTCATAACATTCTAGATCATATAGTGATGCCCAAATTAACAACAACAATAGATACTTGGGATCCTCCAAGGAAGAGTGTGCCAATACGTGCATGGTTACATCCTTGGCTTCCATTATTTGGCCAACATATGAAGCCTTTATATCCAACCATTCATTATAAATTGGGGAATGTACTTCATGTCTAGCATGCAAGTGATGCATCTACATATGCAATTTTATCACCTTGGAAAATAATAGTAGGTGGTATGAAGAGCACAACCTACATGACACAGACTAAAGCACATTAAAAAAGAACAAGTCCAAAGATTGAGAAGAATTTTCATCGTCCCTTTCTTTTCCTAAAACAGTTTCCTCTATGGGAGAGATTGTAGGTGATGCATTTAACTCCAACAATAGTGTTTCATTTTTCTACTCAAATTTTCTGCATCTTTATCATTGATATGAATAAGTGAGCATCCCTTAGTTCTAGACACAATTTTGTAGCTTGTTTGTATCAAATCTATCATTTGGCTTCTCCTCAATAGTGAGGCATTCCTCTATTTCCACTTCTAAAGTAATTGAAACTTCTGCAGGACCATCTTGCTTGAATTTGGCCAAAATTATGTCATCTACCAAATCACAACCTTTCTTGATTCTTGTGCAAATGGAATCGCTTCTTAAATTTTACAACTCTTAAGTATTTTAGAAACACAAAGAAGATATTGATTCAAATAGTATAAAAGAAAGAAAAACAAAAAGTTAAAAAGATATTGAACAATAAAAAAATCAAATTCAATGACCAACTCAATAGAGAATTTACAAAGCTATAGTGTGAAGTCAGAAATTGTGATAACAAAGAACACAAAATATTGAATTAAAATTGTAGAAACTAAAGAGCGGCACAAAGAAATTGTTAAAAGCAAAGGAAGAAGGAAAAATACAACATTTTACCACTCCAATATTCTATGCACAAAATAGAGATACTGATGCTCTATTTTGCAATAGAGAATGCCTTGCTTTAAAGAAAATAAATCCAAAGTTTTACACAATGATCTCTAATTAAATGAAATATTCCTCTCTTCATACACTTCACACACAAGCTAAATACAAATCATAGTTTTATTTGTTTTTCCTACTACTATAGATTGTAGATCAAATTCCTAAATTAATTGAAAGAAATAAGAAAGTCTTAGCAACTCCTATGTATGTTGTACATGGTTTATTAGACATAAAAAATAGTTTCATTTGCATGTGAAATCATGCATTTATTCTTGGACTCTTAACTACTTATTCCACTGCAAAACTACAATCAAGAGTATAAAACTTCTCCTTAATATATACATGAAAAAAGACTAAAATTGTGGCTAATTATGTGATTGGAAATTTGCATGGTCTTTATGATTTAGCATCATAATCTTAAAAAAAAATTACCATCAATAAAAAATTTAAAACTTGTACAAGCAACAAATTAGCAAATAAGGGCAATAATCTTTGATACTCAATTAGATCATTCAAAGAGAATTGTTGGTATGCTTCTTTTGTTAAAGAAAAAACTTGATTTTGGATAGCATCATTACTAAAAAGGCATTCATTTGCTCCAAGGACATTCAATACCACTTCTCTTTTCTTATTGTAAAAGCTTATAATAGTCAAATGATGCCCAAGTTGCTTGTAAATCTTCAAACTGATTTGCCTAGTGCCCCCAAGTTCAATATTCCACATTTCTTCCTTGTCTTTACATATCCAAAATGCATAAATAAATACTACATTGTAAACCCAACACAAAACAAAGGTGTTTCTTGTGCTAGGGATTTTTTTAGGAATGTGAACTAGGAATCTCTGTGATTTTGAAGAATTGTCATCACATTTAGACATTGATAGTCTAAGAGGCACATTCACTTACATTAAAACCTAGTCATGAATAGAGATAAATTTCAATAGTGCTGAATGTTAGGAATTTTTTAATAAATTTTTACAATTATAAAAAAGTTATCTTTACATTTCAATTGAGAACAACACTGTACCTTTCCCAAGAGAAATCTCCCAAGCATTAGAGATCAATTGTAGGAGCCACAATTCTAAATGAGCTCAACCATTATTGTACATCTAACACTACCTCCTAATATTTTATAACTACATACAATGTAAATACTAAATGGTCATAAAAATAATCTCTAAAAAATGCAAACAACCTTAAACCTAAATAGGTCACGTGCAACACCTTATCTTAGTTTTAGGTGTCTTTTCTACTGCTAGTGAATATAGACCTAAGAAAAGATATTATGGCTATGTAATTATTAGAATTAGGTAAAATAAATCTAATATCTTTGCTTCTTTCCAATCAAACTCAACCTCAATTGGAATAGCTACCGACTTTTGAACTTAAGAACGGTTCTAATAAAAATGAAATGGTTGGCAATGGAGGAAGATTCCAAACTTGAGGTTCAATCCCCTAAATGAGTGAGGATTTAAATCTAAATTGATGAAGAGAAAAAGAATAATATAATAACACCACATGAAAACTAAACTAGCCCAGACATATTTCAATATCATAAGACTATTAATACAATAAATAGATGCAACTATACTCTATGGAACACCGACTAACAAACCCCAAAATCTCATTTTCCCAATAATCTTGAATGACAAATTGATCTTTAAAATGAAAATACATAATAACTGATCACCTCTCTCACAAAAATCTCATTCACAACTAAAAACACATAAAAAAATTTAGTAAAGGGATCAATTTGAGTTGTACTATAAAATTAAGGCCATGAAAGACAAGAAGTGAGGTAAGGCGATTGTTTAGTCCTCCTCTACTATAATTCTTTTGGTAACACTCTCTTCTACACAAGAATGACTTGTGAAATATGGTCTATATGATCTTCACAATAATAGTGATCAACAATAGAATGAATGTCTATAATTCAACTTTAGACCAGTGTTGAAGAACTGCTATATCCATTTTGGGGCTAAAGGTTGATGAGAAACATACATTCACAACCCTAAATGGAGAAATCATGCATGTTTTAGAAGTGCCACCAAATATATCACTAGAATAATGTATATAAAAGAAGTTGCATGACAGAAACAATATTTAGACAACATAAAGGATATTATGGGAGTGACACTGGATAGAATCCAAGAAAGTGTTGTGGTAGGTACTATGTCATTCGAATCACTTGCAAGTGTCTTTGAGAATTTATAGTCCAAATATTGGGAGGACTAAAAGTTGTGCAATTTGTCATGTATTACATCTGCATTTGTTTATAAGAGTGTTTCAAGTATTGGTATAGTCTCCCTGCAATGATACCAAGTATCCATTTCTTATAATAGCATTTCAATGTTGGGAACCACTTCAATATCCTTTGCATGGTTTAGAGGTAGTGTCATTGTGGCAGATGCTTCTGCAAGGGAACAAGCCTCATGATTATGGCATTTACATAGAAGCATAACTTGCTTCTTCAACTCCTTACACTCAACTCTTCATTGAAGTTACTCTTTTAGCAGTGAGAGTAGCTGCTATAAATTCCTAGGAGCCAAGGGGCCTTGAACCTATGCTACATTTTATGGAGACATGGGATAAGTTACTACTAGATTCAATACTCCATAATATTTTGGATTATATAGTGATGCCCAAATTAACAACAATAGTAGATACTTAGGATCCTCACATAGAGATTGTGCCAATACATGCATGGTTACATCCTTGGATTCCATTGTTTGGCTAGTGTATGGAGCCTCTATATCCAACCATTCATTATAAATTGGGGAATGTGGTTCATGCCTGGCATGCAAGTGATGCATCTGCATATGCAATCTTATCACCTTGGAAAACTGTAGTTGATCTTGCTAGCTAGGAATATGTAAGCTCAGGTTGAGGGAGTTTTATTATTTTATTATTTGGATTTTGGAATGTGTATGTAGAAATGGAAGAGCAAGGGCAAGGGCATGTAGATCACAAGGGCATGGCACAACAATGCAATTGCAGAGCTAGGGCACAACTATAGACTGATTAGAGATTATTACAATACAATCAAGCTCATTCGATGCCATGGACAACAAATTTTTTTCATTAAGTTTAAGATCTCATATAGGGAGAAATATATTCAAAGTTAGTGTGAAACAATAGAAAGACTAAATAATGAGGAGAATGCATTATAAGAAAAATATGACGGCAACAAAATATAGAGAAAGGGCAACAAAATGTAGAGCAAGGGCACAACTAGGCAATCATAAATCTCCACACTCCACACTCTTTCACAACTTCTCTATACCCTCATTTAGATCTCTCCACAATCTTTCATGTGCAACTCTCCACAATCAATCAAATGGGAATGATTAATGCCGTGTTTCTTTTTTCTATTATAATAATGCTGATGTAGCAATTATGGCATCAACGTTAGTAGTATAATGATATTGGGAACTACTACAAAAAATACATGAAAATCACCATAAATTACACCGCTGTTGCAAATAGACCCCAAATTTTGTAGTGACATTGAGACAAAGCACATTGCTATCAAGTATCACTACTTGAGGGAACTAGTTCAAGATAAAGAAGTAAAGCTAGAATATGTGCACACCAAAAAATATTTTTTTGACATATTCACAAAATTCTTACCCAAAGATGCTCATGAATATCTTAGAGGTAAATTAGGGGTGATTTCCCTAACCAAAGCTACTTAAGAAGACAAGGTGCATTGCATCACATGTGCTAATCAGAATATCCTACACACTGATGCGATATAACTCTACTTTAGGAAATGCCTAAGGTAGATAGTCAAGTACAACATAATATATTAGTCATAGATATATGATAGAAATCAACTAGACATGCAATATCTACATAATTCAAATGTATGAAGTTTGAAAGCTAAGTTTCTTTGGCATTATTGTTAAAGAGGGAGAGATAAATAGTAAAGAAGAAGAAATACTGAGATAGAGAGATCAAAGAGAAAGAGGGAGATAATTATAGTCACAGAGGGAGAAATATATAGTCAAAGAAGGAGATAGCCATAGAAGATGTAGAAGAAAATTACTAAAAAGGGAGATTTAACCAAGAGAAGGAGAATATGAACACAGATGGAGATTATTATCTCATAGGGAGAAAATGTTTTGGATTGTATGGTATTAAGATATTGTTAATATTGAGATATAGAGATGTTACCATCAATGCAAAAGAGGGAGATTGTTGGAAACTTACAATTGGAATAATTTTTTTTGTCATTGATGTTAAATCTATTGATAAGACATATTTATACCTAATCTAAATGTCATATCTATTTGATTGATGAAGAGAATTTGAGAAATTGCTCATAACAATAACACTTAGAGGAAATGTTGAGTTATGAAAAGGAAACTAAAATGGACATTTAATTAAATAGACTTTGATAAAAAAAAGTTATTGTTTATGTCAAGAAAGTTAAGCTAAGCTGAGGAATAGAGTAAAAGGCTAAGGAATGCTGCGTGATGCTACTGTCAACTGAGCCATAGTTAGTGCTGAGAAAATCTAGTGTTGACCGAGCATTAGTATCAACCGAGCAAGATAGTTGATGTTGATTCAAAAGCTTTACAATGACCAAGTAATTTAGTGATGACCAAGTGTAAGAATTTAGAGATTGCTAAGTAATAGTGTCAAGAATGCATTCGAGGAAATCGTGATTCCCATCTGACTTAATTGATTTCTTGGGAGATGTAAATCACGTTGAAGATAAGATTGATGAATTGGATCATTAAATTCAAGGTGAATATTAGGCAAAGATTGATAACAAATTCTAGAGAAGTTTGTAGAGAATTATGAAGAATATGGACAAATATAATGAATCATATTGAACTTGATCATAACCCTAAGATCTATAGTGATCATTGAAAATGGTAAAGAAAGAATTTCCTATTTAAAGATGTATAGAGCCAAAAAAATAAATGTGGTGTGGTGTGTATGTGAGATAAATATATACATAGAAAGGTGGATCAGAGGTGCACAAGGGTGAACAAAAGAGTGTGTGTGAATGCAAAGCTAGAGAGGATTACTTATGCAGATGATGTTGACATTGATGAGTGAATCTGAGTAGATGGCTTAAGTGTTGGTGAAATGAGAAGTTTCAATTTCTTGAAGAGTTTCCAAGTGAATCAAGATCAAAGATGACAATGGGAGGCTTATTAGTGAATCAACACATGAACCAAACAAAGATCTAAACCTGCAAAATTGAGTTGTAATCATACAGATCAAAACCTACTATTTTCTTTCTAAGCATTATAAACAGTTTGTATTGAAATCCTTTTAACAAAACTTGACCCAGAAGTCATTTGAAAGACTTAAAAGTTTGTGTAAATCCCTTAACAAGGTGACATTGTAAATGGAATGATCAAAGTCCTCTGACTAGGCCACTCCTAACAGGGTGATTAAATCCTCTAACCAGGTCACATTTAATAGTGTGTATTGTAAACCTTTAACAAGGATGACTCCTAACAAAGCTCACTTTGAAAGAGTGAAAAAGTGGTGACATGTTGCTAGTGATTTTTTTGAAATTGGGTTTCCATGTAAAATCCTACTATTAAATCCATGTTGAATGTTTTATATGTTTTACATTTGATGATATTTTCATTAAGCAAAGCATGTTATGTTTAAGACAATATTTTTTACAGTAGTAACCAAGCAACAATAGGATAAACATCATAATGAGTGTTTATGTTTAATTGTTCATGTGGTAGTTAAGGACCTTGAGTAACTAATTCACCCCCCTCTCAGTTATTCTAAAACACTTTTAACAATTATGACAACATAAATTCCTTCTATATGGATTCCACATCTTCTGCATCTTGATTTTGACATGAGAACTATTTTTTTTGGCTTCCTTGAAATTATTCTTGGCATCTTAAAAATTCACAAAAATTATGTATGCAACCCCTCGACCCCATTGGGGCAGTTGCTCCTAGAGCCCTGCAATGGGTTTGTTCTTAAGGATATCGATTCCAAACCATCGTTTAGTTTTTGAAGTACACTACAACCTTTTAATTGGCATAGTACAAATCATAGTCTACATTTTTGTCATTAGTCATGATGTATACTTTTTAGTTACAAGATTACTTTTTATTTTTGGGGAAATGACTTAGTCAATGCTTATTATTATGGTTGAAAGTATTAGTGAGCCATCAATATCTTAATTGTCTGCATTAAGTTTTTTGTCACTCGCTGGTGGATTCAAGAGTTAGTTGGCTTTATTAAGTTTGTTGTCACTCGTTAGTAGTTTCAATTGTTGGTTGGCTCATGGTTGTGTTCCTCTTGACAATGATCAAATCCTTTAAATATGTTGTGGATCATTAAGGAAGGTGGTATAGTAAAGTTGGATGAATTGGAATCTTTGGCCAACCATCTTTGGTGTTCTTTGTAATAAATTCGCAGGTAAATAAAATATATTTGATTCCTATATTTGGTATGTGCTATAATTGTTTCTATTACTACTTGTATTTAATTTTTCTGATTTAGTTGTAAATATTTTTTTTAAAATTAAAATGGGCAAGAAATTCATGCATTTGTAGTGTTTTATTTGGGATGAAATTGAAAGATGCCAATCCTCTTCATCTCTTCCACTAAGCTTGGTACCATAAGCATAGCATTGCAATCATCCTTGATTAGGCATGGATTATTCTCCAATAAATAGTCTATCCTTTGAAGTGACAGTGATTGTGTTTAGTCCTTTTTAAACTTTTGTTAAGTTTTTTTTTTTGCATTGGATTGGAACATCCCACTCATAATTATTTTCTTATTCAAATTTGCAATTTTTTTCCAATCCTATCTTTTTTTTTTCAAAGATTTTTTTGAAGAAAAACTTGTTTCAAATTTTCTCTCTCTTTAATGTGCAACAAAATCTTCATTAAAATGAGCAAATCAGAGCCTTTTACATTCTTGGTATCATTTCACCATCAAATGAATTAGTGTTATAGACCTCTTTGGAACCACATCCTCTCAAAGATGAATTAGATCCAAATTTTGATCTCATCTTTGAGTATACATGCATTGTCATATAGTGATTAGTTCTAGAAATTGAGCATGTAGAGGAGTTCAAGAAATGTATAGATTAGAACTAGATAGTATGTAAGAAATAATCCTACATGTTAAAAATGTTGGTGAAACCATCTTGTTTTGTTTGTCCAAACTATAGGCCACATTATTGGAGGCTACATCCACAAGGTTGACAACCTAAACAATCTTTAGAAAGTCAAATTTTGTGAGTTATCCAACAAAAATGCTCTTCTTTTCTTTCAATGTCAAGGATCAACTTGAAATCATCCCAAATAATAAAGTTCTAATTTATGAAAGGTTGCAATGTGATTAATATTTATTTTGTGCTATTAGTTTATCTTTAGTTTTTATGGTCCATACACATTCAAAAGGAAAAAAGTTAGGATTAGATAGATTTATTTGTACCTTTGGAAATCCCAAGTATGATTGAGAGAGAGGCATCCCCACCGAAGCATGACAAGGGTTATGTGGAACCCCCAAAACATTGGTGGAATAAACAACATTTTCACACTAACCATACTAGCCTTTACAATGTTTTATGAATTTCAATGTCTTGACCAATAATTTATTCACATGGTTCTCAGTCATTTGTTGTTTGTTAAAGGCATAAACCCCTAAAATTTTAAGTAAGGACCTTCATTTCTCTTTAAGTTAGGTAATTCTCCCTTAAATCACAAGTAGTAGTTTTTGATTTGTGACTAACTGATAAAAATGGTAGTTTCTTTCCTTTCTTGTTGGCTAGTTTTCCTTCTTCTATTTACTCCCAATCCATAGTGTGTCAATATATATATATATATATATATATATATATATATATATATATATATATATATATATATATATATATACATACATACATATATATATACATACATACATACATATATATATATATATATACATACATATATATATATATATATATATATATATATATACATACATACATATATATATATATATATATATATATACATACATATATATATATATATATATATATATATACATACATATATATATATATATATATATATATAGAAAGTTAGATGTAGATTGGCTAATGCATCATAAGCTTACAATATCTACTTACTCCATCTCATCATCAAAGATTTATTAGGTTTCCAAATCTTTTGTACACACCTTTAAATCCTTCTCTCTCACCAAAATCTCTTAAAAAAAATTATTGCTAGATTTGTAGACAAACCACTAGACTTATCAAGTACCCTTTGATCCCAAAGCAGATTCCTTGCCTTTTCCTAATTCTTCCCTTTCTAGTTTTTCCTTAGGCTACTGTTCTTTAGTCTAGTATTGAGTGGGAGTTGATAGAAACTACAAACACATTGGTGTCATATGCTCTCTATCCCTATAATTTAGAATTTTTTTTTTCTCCCCACTTTGATTGATTGAATCCACTCTTTGAGTGTATATAGACGATAAAGTACTATGGTTTAGAGTCACTTTGATGGAAGCCAACTTAATTCTAGCTAATATTCATGAATTATTTTATAAAATCTACTTTCCAACCTCAACAATCACCCCAACACTACTACCTATTTTCAATAGGAATTATTCCTATTATTATTCTACTTGCAGATTGTAAAGTTTGATCCAACAAGTTTTGTTACATAGATATATAACAATAGCGTGTAAGTTAGGGCATTATTTTTTCATATATATATATAACAATCCTACATCATTCAATGGCAAGATTCCTTTGGTGGCATGGGAATGCAACACATCTTACAAAGGCAAGGGAATAAGTCTTGTGGTGGAATGGACATGGGTTACATCATATAAAGGAACTATTTTTAGAGGATAGTCCATTCAGAAGAATTGTTATGAGAATCCATAACCACATACACTAACAATATAGTTAGTTTGTATATCCTTATTCCTTATTTGGTGATTGTAGGACCTAAACTAGGGTTCACCTTGTTAAAAGGCATTTGAAGTGGAAAATCTATATTTGTAGCCATCTTACAATTCTAATTTTAATGAAGTTTGTGATTGTAGGGAAAACATTAGGGCAATTCCAAAATGGGGACATTACACAAGAATTGTTCCTCATCAAAAATTCCTACATTCAACCCTCCAAAAGATTGTAGAAGAGGTAACTTTTAGAAGGGAATTGAATTTTATTTGGAGATCAAAATAATTTAGTGGAAGTGCTCTCTATAACCACCAACATAAGCACCTTAACTAGTTCCTTGTCAACATCCCATCTGAGAAATATACCATCACTATATACACAAATTCCCCTACATGTATGTATATGCATCTATATGTATTACCTTACCCAAATCTAATGTATTAATAAGATTCATCCCAAAGACAAACAAAAACTTAGAAAATAAAACTATAATGCCTCTAAAATTCTTATTTGAAATTTTATTTTTTAGCTTTGAGTTTTATAGTTGACGTAAGTTTTGTATTTGTAGTTATGAGTTAACATAGTTCAATCATTAATCATTATTATGAAAATGTTCATTGAATCAATGTTTCTAGTCATTAATTGGGAATTTGGAACCGTTATGCAACACTGCTATAAGGGGTAGTAGTGGTTTAATCAGTTGTAGGGATGCTCATAACTTAGAAGAACTAAATCTGCACTCTAACTCATATTTTCCACCATACCAGCCATCTTATGCAATGGTAGCATCTTTAAGGAGAAAGATAATCTTTAGAAAAAAAAAAAACTTGAATCTTCCTACTACTATTCAAGACCCCTTTTCTCTAATACAAAAATGTTCACACTTCTCTCAAAATGGAAAGGCAATCACCACTGCAAAAAAAAATCAGTGCCATTCAATTGAAATAGAAATTCCCAACAATAACACAACTCCATGCTAATCTCAAAAGTGGAAACAATGCCAAACAACACTAAGATTTATTGCTAACACTTCCTCCAAATGAAAATTAAGGTTGCTTAAAATACTAAGGTATTCTATAAAAAACTTGGAAACCAATGAAACTCCAGAGAAACCCTTCTATCCAATCCATGTAAACCCCAGTAGAAACTATGTGCAATCATCTATACTCTAACATTAAGTAGAAATTTTCTCGCAATTATTGTTACCTGGTGACACATCCTTGGCATTTTTTACAACCTTCCCCATCTTGGAAATGTTCAAGGGACACGAGATGCTGGGGGACCTTGACTTGACTTTTAGAGGAAAGCTGACTTTGACTATGGAGGTAACACACATTTGGCATATGAATTCTCTAGTAATTCTTATATTTCAAGGTTCCACAATGTACAAAAGTATGCTGTATTAATGTTTTCATATGAATATTTCAAATTTATTTACATATTTTATTTTTCCCTATTGTTATATTGTCGTCCCTTTTTCCATCCCTAAAATTGGCAAAATAATTTGTCTTCTTGGAAACTTGTCCCCCTATCCCTTGCTGAACTTATCCTAGAAACTCGGGTAACCTTGCTTACAATGAAAAAACTATAAAGGTATTTTTTTCCCCTTAAAAAATGAATCAACAATGCTGAATAAATTAACAAATTTGAAGCTCCATCATAAACTTGTGAAACTATAAGTAAACACCCAGGGAGGATCTTAAACCACCACAAATGATAATCTTCTTGAAGATTTTTGTCCTAGAGAAGTTCTTAGAGACCCCAACAACATATCCTTCACCAAAAGATTATTGCATGGTGCAAATGAGCCTAAAATTTCCTTTTTTAGATTTCTCACTCAATCATATCCCCTTTTCCAAAACATGGGTTCTCACTTCAAGGTAAAAGTCACTTCAATAAATAATTAAATGCTTAAGTGAAAATTTGTAATCAAATATTTCAATTCAAGATTTTGAATAAAATCATCCCATTTGAAATAAAAGAAACAATGAAGCATCAGGTGTTGAAACTGAGTGCATCAGGGTGTCAGTGAAGATGGGGAGATATGAGTGAACTCAAAATGGTAATTTTCCATAAATAGCAATGCATGAAATAAATGTAGGGATTAAACTAGGTAGCTAAAAATGCTTTAGAAGTCATCACTGAACCACACTTATAATTGAAATGAAAACCATCAATAAGAATTTTGAAGGAACAAGATTACAATGACTTAAAGAATCAAGGTGCTCCCTAATTGACCACATTAGCCTGCAAGAACTTGAGGGAGTAGGATGACAATCACCATTTGTCTAGGTTTAGAGAGGGAACATTACAAATGTTCTTTGCAAGATGTCCAAAGAGTCATCTCATGTTTTCCTTGCAGTAATCTCCTAGCTGCCATGCATGTTGAATTATTAGTTATCATTTGTACCACATTCTCTATGGCCATCTCAAGGATTACTTCGTCTAACATTCTATACAATTTTTCCACATTCTTTACTTTGTTAAAGGCACCAATTGATTTAAAAAAAATCACATCACCATTTGAAGCACCAAAGATTTGATAATGGAGTAGTTTCTCCCATTCATGTACCCATTTGAAAGAAGAGCACACTCATATTTTTTCCATTGCTTCTTTTGTTATTCCACTATTAAATTTTCCTCCCGGTTGCATGCATAAACATAAATTATATAATATAAATTATTAGAAGTATAATTTAGCATAAGCCAACCAACCTCAATTGAAGCCTTTTGAGAAGGTGCATTGCAGTCTCACCTCAATTATGATTACAGTTACCAAAGTCTTCCAATGAGGACTACATGCTACATTGGAAGGAATGGATCTATGATGGAAAGCTATTTCTTGTTTATGTTGCCTTGTTTTGAAAGCTATCTAGAAGAGGAGATCAAGAAATAGGGAGAGCTATCTCTGTGCCCACTTTTAGAGTAGACTACTTACTATGCTTGCTTTCCTCCCATCTAGTTCTTGTTGTCTTGCAAGAAATGTCAATTTTGTTGGCTGATGCTTCCTATAGTTTTTTTGTTTTTGAAAATCATGTGGGTACTTGAAGAAGATCTTAGGCAAGAGGAAAGGAATTTATATTAGTTGGCCTTCTTTGGGAGTAGACTACTTACTATGATTTCTTTCCTTCCATCTAGTTCTCACTATCTTGCAAGAAATATCAATTTCATTGGACGGTGCTTTCTATAGCTTTTTTTTTGTTGGCAACCATGTGGGTTCTTGAAGAAGAGCTTAGGAAAGCCAAAAGGAAGCTATATTAGTTGGACTCCTCCCTGATTCAATATTAGTACTCCTTCTAGACCTTCCTTCTATACAAAATCTTACAACACTCAACTTTGTAGCATTTGACTCTCTAACTATCTCAACCAATGACTAACTAGCTATTATGACTCTATTTTGTTTTGTGTTTTCCATCCTGAACCGGGCCCTGGGTAGCTTCTTTTTCTGGCTCTTGAGGTACCAAAAACCAATATATGACATAAGTGTTTGTAAATGTTTCTTTCTATTACATTGCATAACTTCTATTGATGGTTTTGCTCCAAGTATGTTTCAAGACATGAAAAACTATGTGGCATGTGTGTAGGTGCAAGCATTGGAAGTCTATTTTAAGTAAATGAAGTGGATGTTGACGTTCCTTGGATGCATGGATCATGAAGAGATCCCACTAGGTTTTGACATTTTGTATCTTCCTCTTATTCTGGTTGCAGTTGAGGACCCTGGCCATCAACTATAGATGCTACTATGGTTCCTTTTGTCTTCTCCCTTTACATTTTTATTCTATTTTGTCAAGGCAAGGTGCACATTCATCCCTCTTTTTATCCTTTTAGTGGTGTTGATTTAGGGTTTGGCATCATGATGAGTAATGCTTGCAAGATGGTATTTGAGGCCATTTATGCCTCCATGATATGATTTTGTTCATCTCATCCAAATGACTGTCCTAGGTATTGGTCCTTCTATGACATATTCCCAAGTGGCATTTTTAGCTCTTGTAAGATACGTACCTATGTCTATGGGGGACATCGATTGGGCATATACTGAGCCTAACTTGATGCAAAACCTTCTCAAGTTGCCATTATATGATGTATTTAACTTTCACATACAAAGTGAAAGTAGCCAGTAGCTAACTAGCTGACCAAATCATATTTATTATATTTTGTTTATTAAATTAAAAACTAGAAACAATTGTATAATAATTTCAAAATCAATTTAATTGAACAATTTAGTCAGTTGCATAGATGCTTCCATGAAAGCACACCCTTTAATTTTTTTAAATACAAAATAGTTAAACTAAGTTCAACACAAATTAGTAAAATCAGCGTAAAATTAATTTAAATTAATATAATTTTTTTTAAATCAGAAAAAAGTTAATATAATCTAAAAATCTAAATATTTTATTCCAAAAATAAAATTTAAAATAAATAAAAGAAGTTATTAATGCAAAAAAGAAAGAATGGATTAAAAAAATCAGAAATGAATCTAATTTTTGGAATTTAAATGCAAAAATACTAGTAGTTTTAGCACACAAATATGTTTTTAACCTAGTGTTGGATTTTGCAACCAAAGTTCATTAAAATGTTTAAAAAGAGCATAAAATGAAAAAAAAAAATAGTATATTGATCTGTGCTTTAGATTCAGCTTCCAAAATTTCCAAAAGGCTCTTTTAGATATATTTTTTGAGATGCAAAAGTTCTATTTGGGGGCTTTCGCAAGGAAAAAGCAAATTTTTGGTTTACTTTTATGTGTTTTTGGGGTCTATTTTTAACCTGATGTGCTTGTTGGACATTGCACATAGTATTTCCATCAAACCTGCCAGAACCCTGAGTTGTTCTAATGAGTTTTTTCAACTAATACTCCATGCAAAATAATCTTGCCAAGTATTGACCAAGTTTGCAATCTGTTTTGTGAGGAAGAATCATTTTGTTATTTGATGGAATACAAACCCTCTTGGGATCATCATTTGACTTGATCTTTGTTTTGTTGTTTGTTGGGGTGAGTCAATTGCTTCACTCTAACTTGATCCATCATTTATTTTAACCAACCTTCTTTCCTTGACCTCTTTTTGGTTTTTCCTTTTTTATTTTGACATAACAATATTATATTTAGATGTCATTTCACTCAATGTTTGATCATAGGATTTGGATCAAGTTATTGATTCTTTAATGGATTATCAACTTTTTAATTTCACACATTCATTTATGTACATATATTCCATCACTTGAATGAGTTTGGTAGGGGCTGAATTTGTCAAGGTGACTATTTTAAGCTAAACTTGCCATCATTAGGTTTTTGAGGGTATAAGCATACCAAATGACCTTTGTTAGACCCATGTTGGACAAGTCTTTTATTTAAATTTTTATGAAATTAATAATAAATCAAATAAATAATTTATTAGTAAATAACATAATAAAATAAATTTTCATTGGGTCCTTCTTGGGCTGAGTTTGTCTCTATTTTTGGGTTTTTTTTTGGTCTTGGTCAACTTTGTGATAGTCAGAGGGTTTACGTATATATGTGTGTGTGTGTGTGTGTGTGTGTGTGTGTGTGAGAGAGAGAGAGAGAGAGAGAGAGAGAGAGAGAGAGAGAGAGAGAGAGAGAGAGAGAGAGAGAGAGAGGTTATGAAGGAAATACATGAAAGAAGCTTGTTTACATTAAGCATTGGACAAATACTAGTCATCTTGCTAAGACATAGACCTCTCAAGACACCTTATGGATTGGATGTTATCTTTTCCCATGATTCATTGATTTTATTGAGTTCTAGCCTTTCCTAAGTTGACTTCTAGAGACAAGGCAATCAATTAGGCCAATCTTGAGTGCAGGACTTGGACCCCCCTCTAGAGACCCTTAATTGAATTTTGTAATTAAAGTGGAATCACAGTGGAAACCATTGGAAGAGCTTATTATGGGTCCAAAAACTATATTTTGACAGTTCTAGATGATGATGGTAATTTGACCAGTATACATTTACCTATTTGAACTTTCAAGCTACATATTTAGAATAAGTATAGGTGGTGTATTAGATCTTGTTTGCTTAGATAAATTTCTTGAAGAAATGAGCTTGCATGTATTCTACATTAGGTGGTAAGAATAGCAAGTAGTTTTACACTAGTTTTACTAAATAATTTGTATTTGCCCCCTTTAGGTCAACCTTATCTCTCTTTTTGATGGTTCGCTTGGAAAACTATGAGGTGGTTGGGGGGTTTTATATATACACATGTGTGTAGGTTATGAAGGTGAGGTATCAAAGAAACCTATTTTACTGACATGAACTATAACTATTATATTGGGCATTTTAATGCACATAAGATTTATCCAAAATACATAGTGTTTGAATAAATCAGTGGTAAATACAAAACAATATTATAATATAATATTTTAAACTATATTATGAATAAAGTAAATAAATAATATTTACATATAATTAATAAACATTGATAAGTAAACAATATCAAAATTGACTTAAGGGAAAAAGTCAACTGAATTAAAGTATTTAATATTTTAAAGAAAATCATCGACTTACAAGTCGATCAATGATATAAGATATGAAAGGAGGGAAGGAATGATGGGGATTTCTCCATCAATGCCTATGTGGACAGGAAGATATAAAAATAAAATCCCTAATATTGACCAGAGGAAGAAATGATCACTATAAAAGAAATGAGAGTTTGTAGACTATGGAGAAGGATATAAGAAATTGCAGGCATCAAGTTGACATTTCCTAGTTGTCATAGGTGATTAGAGTCATCAAACCCTAATATTTTGTCCACTATAAATGCATATGTGGCTGGACTAATATGAGGATAGTTAATATAAAACAAAAGACATAAAATTGGCAAGTGTAGAATGATACTAAAAACCTATTCCGATTAGCACAAAGAGATTCAAAGTTATAATGAGAGACATATCCTTAATCAAATCCAATTACCGATTGATAACTATAATAGGAAAACAACATGTTGCAAGTCTATTATTACAACATCATTATCTACTATAGTAATATCACCGAGTGTTATTAATATTGAAAGACAAATATAGGGTCTTGTACACAGAGAGTAAATTTGCAAACTATAATTTGTATCTAATTATTTATAATACATTTGAAGCTAGGTAATTTGTAGCCCATTCTCAAATTTTTGACTATATCCCTGAGGGTAATAATAGGTATTGTGTAGGGAGAGGTAGCATAAAGAACCCTACAAAAAATTAATCTATGTTCTCTTGAAGGTTGAGTTCACTAGAGAAACAACGAATCAAGTTTAAATATCTTTTACAGACAAAATGAAATATGAATTATTTATTTATTGTCCTTGATGCTTAATAATATATGTTAATCATTGGAAATCGATAACTTCATAGTTAGAGAAGAGTTATTGAAGTGGGATGATGTGCTCTCTTTTCCTTATTTGGGTTGAGTCGTTTATAGGCACCCTGTCGAAGCTTTCCTACATAACCAGACTACGATTGGTTATGGATAGAAAGATACATTAAGAATGAATGTAACAAGGTACATGTTATCTATATATTTCTTATCTTCATGCATAATGTATATGCTTTATGCCTTCATGTGCTAGTGTGTATTCTTCATGTATGTTTTGCGTCTTCATGCATTTAGGTGTTTTCTTTTTGTATGTTCCACACCTTGTTTTCTTTTTGTATGCTCCACACCTTCATGAATTAACATATATGCTTCCATATTTCCATATTTATGCTCTTAATTTTGATTAATCAAGAAAAAATAAGACTAAAAACACTTTCTATTATGAAAATGATGATTTTGAGACCATTACGAAATAGTTTAGATAGATCATAATCCATTGGCTATATTAGAAAAATTATGGTTGATACCTATGATAATAATTGCTTAAGGGCAAGTGATTTCAGGATGTGTGTGTGTGTGTGTGTGTGTGTGTGTGTGTGTGTGTGTATTCATGTTTGTGTACACACACAAAAAACACACTCCCATGCACATGCAGATTCCCCCACTCCCTGCCCCCCCACACACATAATATTCATGTGTGTGTGTACACACACAAAAACACACTCCCACGCACATGCAGATTCCCCCCCCCCCCACACACACACAATATTCTTGTGTGTGTACACATACAAAAACACACTCCCCCCCCCCCCCCCCCCCCCCCCCAACACACACTCGTGCCTGCTTAAATGTGCACACACATAGACACATAGACATAGGAAAACACAAACGCACACACACAATGATAATAATTTCTCAAGGACAAGAAATTTTGGGAAGTGTACATATATACATGCATGCGTGTGTGTACACACAATTAGATTACCACACTCCACCCCTCTACACACACCGAAACACTCACACACACATGCACACAAACACACACACACAGAGAGAGAGAGAGAGAGAGAGAGAGAGAGAGAGAGAGAGAGAGAGAGAGAGAGAGAGAGGACATTGGAAAATTGAGAAAAATAAAACTACCTAAGACATATATAACTTGTAGTAGTAGAAAGAGGTGGATATTTTGTCCAATCTAAAGAAACTACCCAAATATCTACAAACTTATCAAAACTAAGTAACACAATTAATCTTCCATCATATTAAGTCTCCAAAATATTATTTTGCACATTGTGTCTTCCTACTACTAGTGCACAAGACACCTAGAGTCTAATGACATTGGCAACTGAGTCATGGCCTTTTGAACATAGCTTTTTATTGTAGCTTAATTCAAAATTATTTCTATTTAGAAATATTTGAACTATTTATTGTTCAATGCATTTTAGTATTATTATTATTTTTGGTTGGTAATTTCTTTTCACCAAAGCTATGAGTAGTGAGGCCAAATTTTTGAGGGACCTAATTCCTAGAGATGATTGACAGTTTCATTCTTATAAATTCTATGTTATACTATTGCACAAAAAATACTTATCTCTTTGAAATGAGAGCCAAACCTTGCAGGCATAGAAGCCTAGCAAGGACCCCAAGCTCATAGGAAACAAGACAAATACACATCCTACATGGGTTTGGCACATGTGCGTGAGCACTTGAATCCAATGCATGACAACCCCAACCTAGTGTATCTTTGATCTAATCAATCAGCATGATCATCAATAGCATCCCCAAACAAAAATTACCTACATTTTCACTAAGGTGTGCCCAACCAAGCTTTAACAATTATTTTGGCCAAGCGGGGTAATGAACCTTGGTTGCACCATTAGCAATGAAACTAATTTTCCACTACACCACAAGATGATCACCTTGTTTTAAAATGAATTTATTATCACCTTTTGTTACTACCAATTGTCTCTAAGAATTAGGTCCCTCAAAAAATTGGCCTCCCTACTCATAGCTTTGGTCAAAAGAAAGCACAAACCAAAAAAAAATAGCAATACTAAAATGTATTGAAGTGAATAGTTCGAATTGAAGTTGTACTGGGATGGGTGACCTTCCAAGAAGTCTTGATGCTTCACCTCTGTGAGCATCACCTAGATCCAATGAGTGCTAAGTGTTCCTTTTATTATCATGAGAGATAGATTAATGTGAATCACTACTCATGAAATATGATTCAAAGAGTTTGACTAAAAAACTACATAGTTAAATCTTGATAGCCATATCATAATTTGACATGCTATGGAAAAATATCTCCTACTTATCAATTGATGAACTTAAGGGGATTTTTGATGAATGGATCATAAGGCACAACACTTAGTGAAGGTTTTGCAAATGAGGTTTCAAGCAGGGTGGGTTTAACCATGGAGGAAACTCCATAGTTAAGCGCACTCAAGTTGGAGTCATACTAGGATGGACGAAAAGTTCCAGTCTTTCATCTCTATGAGCATCACCTAGATCTAATGAGTGTTGAGTGTTCCATATACTTTCCTAAGAGATAGATTCATGCAAATCACTACTGATGAAACATGGGTCAATGAGTTTGACTAAAACACTACAACAAGATCACAATTTGACTTGTCATGGAAAAATATCTCCTACTTACAAATTGATGAGCTTAAGGGGCTTTCTAATGAATGGTTCATAAGGCACAACACTTGGTGAAGGTTTTAAAAATGTGGTTACAAGAAGAGTGGGTTTAACAATGGAGGAAACTCTGTAGTTAAGCGTGCTCAAGCCAAAGTTATATTGGGATGGGTGACCTCTTGGTAAGTCCTGACACTTCACCTTTGGGAGCATCACCTAGATCTAATGGGTGCAAAATGTTCCATTTATTCTCATGAGAGATGGATTCATGGGAATCACTACTCATGAAACATGGGTCAATGAGTTTGACTAAAAAAATACATAGTTAAATCTAGATAGCAATATCACAATATGTCATTGTTATTTTATCTCTACAACAAATAATATCTTGGAAATGCTCTTTACTTCCTAGGAAGTTTTGTGGAAATTATGTTTCATATTCAAAATCAACATAGCCTATTTTGGGATTAAATATAAATTGTCACAGCATCTTTTTTATTTTCTAGTTCATGTCAACTATGCTTAAGGGTTTAGTTAATAGGCAATATCTATTTTTTTGAACAAAACAATTTTCTTTGAAATGGTCAAGGATTAGATCCATTATAAAAATTGATTGTATTTGAGGTAGTGGGATATAAAGATTCAATATATGAACTATTGAGCTATCATTTTGCATGATGCTTAACGACATGAATCCTTTCAAACTCCTCTCTTCAAAAGCTGATCTAGGATTGACTCCAAGGTTCCAAACAATCTTGAGACCTACTGGAATTTGCTCAATTGAAGGTAAATGTCTTTTTTCATAGGGAAGCCTTTGCTTATTCAGACCAATTTTAGATAAGATACCAATCTGCTTGTTGGTTCAAAATTAACCACAAAAAGAGATATATTTTTGGTATTTTCTATTTTTAAATGAATGCAATCTAATAATGTAACTATATGAATTCATAATTTAATCAAGGTTTAGCAAAGCAAATAATGAAGATAAGGTAATGAGCGATGAAAGAAAATAGCATGAAAGGGAAATTCCTAACATACATAAACCATGATAACAACACATCTGTGAGTTAAATCATTGAAAAGATTGGGTAGGAAACCAATGAAAGTAGGAGCAACACTTCCTCAAGTCCATTGATGCAATCAGTGATGGAAACTTAGTAAAACTGAAAATATGTTTCACTTCTTATTAAATCAAAAGGCCATGGAAAGTGCACTCATGCGAGATTAGAAGCTATGTAGGAACAATAGGGTGATCTCTTCTCCAACTCTATAAGTGAACAAAATTTTTCAACATGTGACAAACACCAGAACTAAAAGATCACACAATAATATCAACACAACAAAACTATTGGCTCCATTTTTATCATGAACAATAATCCACAAAACTAACACACTCCAACAAGAATGACTACAATTAGAATGAGAGCACCAATATCATATATTATTGCATCAAAATAATGACCTGGAATACATGTTACATTCTTGAATTTATAAGAAACCATCTCCTTAATTTGTGTAGACAGTGAGAGATCTCTTCATAAAAATATATGCCTAAAAATTGATTAAAAAAATCTAATTATGTACAAACTGATTCTCTAAATGGTGCTAAATAGGACTCCACCCCTTTTTATATCAATTAATAGGTGCATGTGCCTTTACATGTTTTAAAATAAAGAAAGAAGTAGTAGATAAGAAGAGGGAAGCTATAAGAGGATCTAGGAGTCACTGGAAGCTCTAAAAATGGAAGTTTTGCCTTCTCTAAATATTTCTAGGAGTTAAACTATCTTTATAATGCATTTTTGATGTATTGAAAGCTCTAAATTTGGAACTGGTAGTTAACTGTCATCACACTTTTGACTTCTTCAAAATTTATGGTGCACCTTTGGAGTAGTACACCTTTGGAGCAACACATCTTTGAAGTAACACACCTTTGGAACAACGTACCTTTGGAGTAATGCACCTTAGTGGCAGGTTAAAAAAAATCCAAAATTTTCCCAAGTGTCAAAACTAAATTTCTAGCTTCTGGGTTTTCTTCCCTTTTATACTAGAGAGATGTCTGGATGTTTGCTCTTGAATTTCGCTATAATCTCAATCACTTGGGAAGCTTATGAAAAATCTAATGCCTCATATTTATGGCTAATTATTTGTCAATAATTATTGATATCCATTTGAGTTTATGCAAAATTGTCAGGTCTACTATCAAGTTTCAACAATACCTCTTTAGTCTTGAATGCTTGCCTAATATCTTCATCAGATGAAGCATCCTTGAAAGTTTTTCAAATTTTTTTAACCACTTCTTATACTGACTTGAGCTTTGTCTTTGACTCATCTTCAAAAATGTTGAGGGAAATTGCATCATAATACCTATCTACATCCAAAATTTTCTCTTGATATTGACCTTTTAACTTTTGAATATCGTCATGAAGTTCTTCCATGACCTTATTTCTCGAAGCTATCTTTTCAATTCAATCCTCAAGTTTTTCAATCTCATCTATTGTATATACTTTTGTGAGTGTACGATACCTTTGACCTTTTATTGTTTGGAGTGCTTGATGGTCTTTTCCCTAGGTATGTACCTCATCCATAAGCCCAAAATCTTGGTCTACTATAGATACCAGTTTCTTCGCATTAGAATGAACATTATGTAACATGTTCAAATTAGCCTATATTATCTCTACACCTTTTTGCTTGAAATTGTCACACCATTGCTGACATGCTCCCAAAAATGAATCAACTTGGACACTCCTCTTATCTCTCCTTTCTAGTGCTACAGTGAGAGTAACCTTGGGTGATCTTGATCTAATGACCAATCCCATGTAGATCACCTCTTAATAGCTCATTCTCTTTGTGCAAATTTATCAAGTAATTCTCATTTTCATCAAAATGGTTGAACACCTCCCTAATGCCTATAGTGATCATTACTTTAGCCGTATCTATTATGGGCTTTCCTAATAGGACTTCTTTAATATGATAGTACTTAGGAGTCAAATCTTTAGTTTCAACATGTGGATGAGGAATGGCTATATGAGTGAGTAAGTCTTGATCTTTATTCTTCATTATGAAAGTCAATTGTTGCGCATCACCCATAGGTGGCTCAGGTGTCTTGATGGCTTCTACTAGTGTATCCATACTATCCTCTTCATTCAGATTTTACTGCCTCTTATGTCAAACCATAACCTCCCTCTTTAGCTAAGCCATTGAGCCCATAGGAGACATATATTTGGCTAAAGAGGAGAACTACCATGCAGGCCCTTTTCTCTTATCCGTCCTTTCTAAAGTCTTCTCCTTTAGAGAGAGATCTAGATTTGGTGTCCCTATATCTATAGTATCCAAAGTCCTTGCCTCTATATCTTGAGAGGTTTTCTAAAGTTCTTCAAGTATCTATCCTTCCTCTAATAATTCATCGACTAGCCTTTGTTCCAACTTTTCTTCACACCCTACTCATTCTTCTTTAGTAACAAGAGGGAGAGAAGTGGCTAAGCCTTTGTCCAAAAATGAAAAATCCTAAAATGGTGGTGGTGAGGTATCTAAAGATTTCCAATCCTCTCCCAAAGGTTGGTTCGTGGGTGTATCTCATATTTTATCACTCACCATTTCAGTTCCTACTAGCATAAAGTTGAAATTAGATATGTTGAAAATATTTATTTCTTGCCTCTTTTGCTTATCCATCCACTATTGCTGCTCATCCTCTAATGTTGTAACCTTAATATGTTTCCTAAGAATAGATGGTGGCATAATGGTGGAGCTTCTCCTTCACTTTTCCTGAGCAGCCCTTGCCAAGCATGGCCTTTTATTCAATGGGAGATTGTCTTCTTCATCTTCTTCATCTACCTCAGGGATGGTTTTTGGGACTAGAGGAATAGGTATAACCTTTCTTTGTATATTCTACCTTCAAGTCCTTCTAGCCATAGTTCTAACCTTAGCTTTCTTAGCAACTAAGGGAGAGGTTTCTTCCTCTTGTATAGGTGATGACACCTCTTATGCTTCCTATTCTAGCAAAGGCATGTGTGGAATATCCTGAGCTTGAGATACTTCTTTATTTTGAGGCTCTTGGTTCTTAGGTGCTTGAGCTAACTCTTGGGCTTGAGTTACCTCTTCTTGTTGAGATTCTTTAGCTTTGAGCTCATCTTATTTTGGGGAAGCTCTTTTCCTCTTATTCTTCCCTTTGTTAGCTCTAAAATACCCAACAACCCTATCATGTCTATATACCATTTTTGGCCTAACTGGAGATTGGACATGGAATTTTGGCATTGCAACTTTTGTACCTTTATCCTTTACTTGGTGCACTGTAGCTTGGAAGGTGATAGTCTGAGGAACTGGGTCCAACTTAAAGGGCTTCTTAATCTAGTCCCTTGTTAATTGGATTATATGTCTCACCTTGTGATTGATATCTACATTCTCTTTGTTGGTGTAAATAAGTATTTACTTACTACACTTAAGTTTACTTAGGTTAATGCATTATTTAATTATTTTGCATTATTTTATTATTTTTATTTGTGAGACACTTAGGATTTTGCGCACGTTTTTGAGTTGTCATGTTGACAACATAGGAGTACACAACTCTATTTTAGCACATGGTGTCTACAACACTATTTTGCATGTCACACCCTTGTAGGCTTATCCTCTCATCACTGCACTTACCTCTGTGCTTAATGGAGGATAACCCATATCTGGTGGACATGTGCTTGGTTGTATGACACATCATGGTGCTAATTACGAGGCATTCTAGCTGTGTTCTTAGTTCTTGGGTGAATTTTTCCCTTAGGCAAATTCTTTCATGGTATCAGAGCAACTTAGAGATTTTCTCATCACATAGTCGTTCGAGACCATGCTTGCTACATCACCTCATCCTGAATCCAGAGTGTTGCAAAAATTAGGAGCGTCAAGAGCCAAATTTGACCTCACCATTGCGTCCGAAATGTTGAATTGGTGAAAATAGACTATAAACTTGGCATTTTTGGCCTAAAGTCAATCGTGAGGCAATTTTTTTTTGCAAATCAGAACCCGGAGGCCCCGATTTGCAGTATGGATATGGTCTTTTTTGCGGATTTAATTGATTAATTTTAGATCTGCAATTTATTTTCTCTGTATTTTTATCAAATTTTTTTGCTTAAAGCCCTTCGGGCACCTAGTAGAGAAACTTTTTTCACAAATTTTTTTGCTTAAAGCCCTTCGGGCACCTAGTAGAGAAACTTTTTTCACAGACCAGGATAGTGACACCCCCAATCTGCCATTTGGAGGTATTTATTGTTTCGCAGGGTTCCATTATTTAATTTTTAGCTTGTTTAATTCTGCGGCCCATATAAATTCTGATAGGATAGCTCAAACCCTCGATGAAATCTCACCACCATCCGGTGCCTCCATTATCGATGGCTAAGCCTATGAGCCATGGCTCCACACATTTTATTTGTAACTGGCGGCCTTTACTTTATAAAGTCCGTAGACTACCCGTATGGCATTGATGTGGGATTTTAATCCCTAACTCAATAAACTTGTAGAGTCTATAAACTCTGGCAATGCAAAGGCTATTCTGACACTTGATCTCCCATTAGCGCCAATTGTTTGTATTTCATGACAGTTGAGTTCCTCGACGCAATTTCAAGTGATCTTTGACGATGACTACAACCTGACCTCTGTGATCTGCAGTTTCTGGCTCACAGCGAGTGCTTGGCACATTCTGGCATCACAAATCTAAACCCCTATGCACTACCCAGTCTTAGGTAATGGATTGAATAATTTTGGCAGACTGTGTTTGAAGTTCTCCGGCAACTGTGAAAGGAGATTCCAACGAATATTTCGTCTAATCCCGACATGGTCAGAATCTGCTCGGATATTCATTTCCTACCCACGAATTTTGAACTCTACCTGCACCTTCTCAATACTGTGACATTGACTGGTTCAACCTGCCATGCAATAGTTTCAGAAAAGTCCACACAAAATGTCCAATAAGCACTGATTCGATAGATCAGTCAGCGAATCCTCATCTTCCACGTGTCCAATAAACACATCCAGTCAACATTTTTGCCAGCACATCAGTATTGCCACATCAGCCATGTGGATAGCTAGCTTCTTGACATGTTATTGTATAGATTTGACACTTGTACCATCTGTACAATATAGACATCGAACAAGTTATCTAGTACGTTAGCCCATGCACTAATTTTTTGCTGACATCAGCAGAACTCGAGGTTAAAATTGACAACCATTTGACCGTCATTCCTAGGAGTTTTACAACTGCTGTGATGACCATTTGACCTTCAACTTTAGACTCACAATTTTCCTTCCAGACCCCTATTCAGATTGCTTTTAAGTTTGGTAGCTTGACTTTGCGAGCCCATATCTTGGACATCCAGACTCTGATTCAGGTCCAATTTTTTTTGAAATTTGGTAAAATTTCCTGAATTTTCTAGTGGTGGTATTGTTTTCTGGTTTTGGTGCACAAATTTTGTAGAATTTGCATCTTTTGGTGACTGTACTTGCATAATCTTGCATTTTGCAACTTCAGAAGCTTCGTACAGGCACATCTAGTCACTTTTTCAGGTTCCATTTTTTTTGAAAGTGCATTTTTTTTTGTCTACTTTCTAGATCTAAAGTTAGACTCTAGGGTTGCGTGGACCAATTTCTTACTTTCAGAATTAGGCCTTATTCGGCATTGTAAAGCTTTCGTTCTCTTTCAGAATTGTTGTAAAACTATGCTACAGTGCTTAAGTGACAGATCTCAGCATCATAAGGCAGTTGTAAAAGCAAAATCATAAAGTCCAGTTTGTTCATTTTGACAAGTGGGCCATTGTCAATGCACTACTTATAAAGTGCCAAAGCATTTTTTTGGGGGGGTCTTTTGATTGAGTGAAAAGGGGGGGTGTGTACTGTGTTTCTTGTGTCTCTCTATTTTGTGCTCTTTTCATTTCTGCATCATGGGTTTTAAATGTCCTCCTTTAACTTCACACAACTATTCTACATAGAAAGATATTGCATGGAGTAGATTAATGGAAAAAGGATATAGTCTTTATGTTGATGGGACAATTACCAAACCTACTAATGCTAAAGAACTCATTGATTGGAAAAATCAAGATAAAAAAGCTTTAGGAGTTATCAGAAGTTGTGTACATAGCGATCTTCTCTTTCACATTAAAAATTGTTCAGAATCCAAAGAAGCATGGGATAAACTTGAATAGTTGTATGGTAAAGTGGATGAAGAAAAGGGATTTCAGATTGAAGATGATCTACTTCTCTTGGATCCTAAGAATTATGACACAATTCAGGATTATATCATTAAAGTCAATGAGTATAGGGCACTTCTAAAAGATTGTGGAAATCCCATGAAGGATGACAGGTTGATTCATCACATCCTAAAGAGGCTACCTTCTGAGTATGCCAACTTTGTTTCGAGTTTTAATACTCATAGGTTAACCATGGGATTTTCTTACTAGAAGCCTTCCTTTGATGGATTTGTAGACATGTTGATTGTTGAACAATCTCACTTGGTGGATTTTGGACTTCTCAAGTCATTAAAGACCAAAGCCTTGGTGGCTAGTGATGATCACAAATCTAGTCAAGGGGGAAAAAGTAACAACAAGAAGAAGTAGTGGAAGCAGAAAACACAATCTAAGACACAACAATCCTCCTCTCAACAAGGCGGTTGTTCTTCAAACAAGAAGGGAAGTAATGAAAAGAAGGAAAAACTCTTTTGTGCATATTGTAAAAAGCCAAATCATGACGAGCATCATTGTAAGACAAAAATAATCGATGAATTAGAAAATATACTCAAGAAGAACAAGATTCAAGTGCCAGGTACTTCTAAGGATTCTACTCCTACCTCTTCAAAGGGTAAAGGTCAAGCACTTATAGCAAACACAAGCTCTTTGTAATGGATACTTGACTCAGGTGCCTCTTATCATATGGGTTCTTCAAAGGAAGACTTTTCTTCATTGAAGTAGTCAAAGGTACCACACATCTTCGTGGGAGATGAGACTAAGATGGAAGTTGAAGGGAAAGGACATATGGAAATGGAAAATGGGGAATTAAATGATGTTCTCTACATTCCAAATCTAAGCTCCAATCTCCTATCAATTTACCAAATCACTCACCTTGGAGATGGTCATAAGGTTGAGTTCCTTCCAGATTTAGTGATGGTGTGAAGTCTAAAAGATGATTCATTGGTAGCAGTTGGGAAAGTTAATGATGACAAGAGGTTATACTCCTCCCACTTTGTGCCTAAGAGTCCTTCTCAAGCCTTGTTAACTCACTCTACTTCACACATCAACTTATGACATGAGCAGTTTGGTCACCTTGACTTTTGCTTTCTTCAGCAACTTTGCTCAAAACACATGGTCAAAGGTCTACCTAATATCAACTTTTCTAAGGGAGAATGTTCATCTTGTTCAGTGGATATGAATCTCAAGGAGAAGTATGATAAAGGGAAGTCTTCTCAAGCTCTAGTTGTTCTTCAACTAGTTCACACGGTATTAGCAGGACCCTTTGCAGTGACTTTAGTCAGCCAAGGCCGCTACATTCTCATATTTGTTGATGACTTTTTGAGATTCACTTGGGTCTTCTTCCTTCATCATAAGAATGAAGTGGTTCATAATCTTCAAGACTTCAAGACTCATGTTGAACACAAGTCAAGGAAAGCCATAAAAGTACTAAGGGTGGAAAATGAGAATAGATATGTTGACAAAAGACTTAAGAACTTTTGCAAAATTGAGGGGATTGATCTTCAAAACTCACCAGCATTGAGTCCACACAAGATAGATGTTGCAGCTATGAGGATTATGACTCTTAAGACCATGGCAAGTTGCATGATTAAGGCCAAGTCTCTCGATCCTACACTTGAAGTTGAAGCCATTAGCAGTGCTACTCACATACTTAATAGGTCTCCTCATCCAACCTTAGATGACAAGACTCCTTTTGAGGCATGATGTGGCAAAAAACCAGTTGTGAGTCACCTTAGAGTCTTCAGTTGTCCAACATGAGCAAACCTATCCTCCAAGAGTTGCTAGGCACTGACACCTAGGTCTTGTACCTTCATCAGTTATGAAGACAATGTGAAGGCTTACAAATTGATGGATCCAGAGACACATAAGATTTTTGTGGAGAAGGATGTTCATTTTGAGGAAAGTTCACCTAGCTTATCCTCTAATCCTCTCCACACATCATACATAGTGGAAATTGATAGTGACACTAGTGATAGTGCTTCAACAGGTTCAAACACGTGGGGTTCTATCGACAGTTGTAGTGAGAGATCACATCACTCTAATCCACATGCCTATATTGCCATAGTAAAAGGTCCAACATAGCATGGTACATCTCATCTTCTAGCTCTAGCTTCAGTTGACTTGGGAGACACACTTGAGGACATACATCTTCTCATTGATGATGATTCTTCTACAGTTGTTGCGAGGGCTCACTCTAACCCTCATGTCCATTCTCTACATGATCAATCTTCATAGGTTGGCGTGATTATGGATCCTTATGAATAGCAATTAACAGAGGTCTCTTTGTCAGTAGATGAGATAGATAGTTTAGTGGAATAGGTTCAACATACATCCTTGACAGATCTGCATTTATTCTTTTTAGCACAGTTAGAAGGGGTGAACTTCAACATCAGTACAGGGATAGTTGAGCAGGTTTCAGGGCCACCATACATCTTCAGCACTGTACCTTTTCCATTGTTTCTTCCTAAGGGGAGGAACACCATTCTGCATTCTTGGACCAGCTTCTTCATCGGAGCAACTTTCACTTGTTGGCATTCTTCTTTTGGGGGGGGGGGAGCTTATTCTGTCTCTCTTCCTTCTCTCATTCTCTTATGTATATATTGGATGTATGTCGTAATGGAGGGGTCTTGATTACTCCATCCATCCATGCATCCTCTTTTATCTCTCTTTTTGGGGGAGGGTTTTTCCCATGAGGTTTTCCCTCTTTCTCCGCTTTATGGGAGATTGCATTTTCATTATGTGCATGGGTACCTAACATGGCCAAGTAGCTGGGACCCATTTTGCATCTTCATCATCATTTTTAAGCTTAAGGGCATTCCCCTAAGTTGCACTTAAGGGGGGGTGTTGGTGTAAATAAATATTTACTTATTACACTTACTTAAGTTTACTTAGGTTAATGCATTATTTAATTGTTTTGCATTATTTAATTATTTTTATTTTTTAGACACTTAGGAGTTTGTGCACCTTTTTGAGTTTTTCATGTTGACAACACAGGAGTATGCAACTCTATTTTAGCACATGGTGTCTACAACACTGTTTTGCATGTCACACCCTTGTAGGCTTATCCTCTCATCACTGCACTTACTTCTGTGCTTAATGGAGGATAACCCATATCTAGCTGACATGTGCTTGGTTGTATGACACATCATGGTGCTGATTACGAGGCATTCTAGATGTATCTCAGAGGCCTTTATATACAGGCACTCCTAGTGTACTCTTAACATTGCACATTGCATTAATTATGACATTGTCATTCTGGTCATACTCTCTCTCTCTCTCTTTGATCTACTATGTGCTTGTGTTTGAGTTCTTAGTTCCTGGGTGAATTTTTCCCTTAGAAAAATTCTTACACTCTTCCTTGTCAATCTCTACATTCATGATTGGCCTATCAAATATCTTGTCACGATTGTACAAGGGATCCAAGACATCTTGAGTTTCTTGTTGGACAACCTTTAGTGGGATCTTTATCTTCAATAGACTTCCTTCTAGATATAGAGTCATCCTATAATAATCCCTAATTTAGATATCATAGTCATCTATCACGCTCATCCAATGATCTTTTACTGCATCTTCATGAACATAATTCTTGCTAAAAGCTAAACTCTGCCAATATTGTCAAAATATAGACAGGGGGGGTTGTAATCTTCTAAGGGATATTGATCCCATTCTACATCAAAGGTCATTATATCCTTTTTTTTCTTTACTTCAAATGGACATATAGTAATGGGCCATACCCATGTCTTCTTATGCTATTTCCTCACTCTATCAGATGCAAATGTGAGTTGTCTTGCAATCTCCAATAAGATGAGCCTATCCGATTGATATCTCTGGAGTTTCTTTGGATTCATAGTTGTACCTGCTACCCTTAGGTAACTAAATTTCTTTAACTAGATGTAGTAGGCACTAATTTCTACAATCCTTGCTACTACCTCTGCTGACATCCTTTTGGCATAATCACCCTATATAAATCAAATAATTGCAAAAATGAAGGCATCATTCACTATCTAGTATTCCTTGCTTTGATATGAGAGATTCTTCCTTACCAATCAGAGGTATACCACATAGGGCCATGCATTAGCATCTTGCATACTTCCTCTCTTGAATAGTCCTAGATAATTAGTTGTCCTTGCTGCCAGTAAATACACCAAGTATGATGTCATGTAAAACTTGGGGTCAACTTTGATTCCTACCAACTGTTCATCTAAGTTTTCACTTAGTATTGTGGCCCAATCAAATTGCATTTTAGCTATTTTGATGGTCTCTATGAAATATACCATCTAAATGTTGAGATGCCCCACTATTGGTAGACCCATGAATCTACTCAAAAGTACAATGAAGTATCCAATATCATCCTTCATATATCCTCTAGTCATATCTACCTTGCCTACTCTTTGTCCCACCAATGTTCTATCAATCAAGAATGATGATTGTATGATTTTCATTGCCTTCTTCTCATTCTCCCTATACTATATTTTTGCTTGATAATAAGTTATCCTCACATATTGATCTGCTCTCAAGAGATAATTTTTTTTCTTGATTTTCCTCGGTCTTAGGTCTAAGATGATCTTCCCTATGATACTCTTGACAACTCTTTCTTTTGACACATAGTTTTTTGCTAATGCCATTATAAGCTTCAAAGATTGTACTAGTGTTGGATGTAATGCCACACTAACCAACCCTAATCTAATAAGTGTCAAGACCATGAAGGACCTCTTGTTAGGTTTATTGCAGAGTGCCAAGAATGAGTTCTAGTCTATGTGTGCTAACTCAGTATCTCTAATATCTAAATGTGCATCTTGAAGGTACAATTTCTACAGTGCACCTTGAAACTTGAAGAAAATTGGGTTTGGAGCCATCTTCTTTGCAAGTGAGGATGATGAGGAAGCCATTTTATTTGCACAAAAAAAAAAAAAATTTAGTCTAAAAAGTTGAGATTCAAACCCTAAACAAACCCTAATTACCAAAAAATAAGACTTAGAACACCAAAACTTAGCAAAATAGCTCAAAATCCCATTTCACAACTCTACAAAATAAATTGGTGCACCTTGCGCACTTCATTTGTTTACTTAGCCAATTGAGTGTGTAGTATCACACTTGCATAGGTGCACACCCTTGTGGGATGCACACATCTACATGTGTGCTACTATGCAAATTTGTTGTGTGTAAATGTGCAAAGAGGAAATGAGTTTATCTTGTTAAGGGTGTGCTAGGTATTTATAGACATGGAACCATGCACACCCGTTAGAGGTGTGCACCTATGTAGGTACACATCTCCAAAGGGAGAAAGTGCACACTTGCGCATTTAGTGCACTTGCACAACTTGGATAGGTGCGCATTATGCTAGGTGCACTAGTGCACTCTTTAGCACTAAAATCACCTTTTACCTCTAAATTGTCAATTTTGGCATTTGGGATTTCCCAGTCAGAGCTTAAAACAAGACCTAAACCCTAAATAGAGTCCAAGAAACGTCCCAAGCCCTGGACTAAGGGTATAGGAGACATAAAAAATTACTAGGGGTCCCCATTTCTAGGAGAAATAGGGTGTGAATTGTGAAACCAAAACATGAACTTATAGAAATTGGGGTCATAGGTTCTACTACAAAATCCCATTGTTCAAATATGTCAGCAAGAGATTGACCTTTGTAAATTAGGGTGACTAAAGCTTGACACATGTAGCAAAAATATTAAATGAGAGTTTATTTTAGTACAAAGATTATTGTCACACACTATTATTGAATGCCATGTTATAAAAAACCTAAAAAGAAAAGATCCAAAAGCCCACTTGAGACAATACTTTTTTACACGTGTTTCAACTACAAAATTTTTCTCAAATACACGTGGATATGCACAAGGGAAATGTAATTATATCTCTTCCTAAGATTTTAAGATATTATAGTATAGCATCCTATATGAATTCTATGAAGCTCTAATATCCATATAAGGAAACTATAATGATTACTAGCACATACACAATTGTCAAGAAAGATTTTTTTTTACTTGTGAATTGTTGGATCTTTCTAGAGGTCACCCCAATCTTAGGGACATGTTTAACTAGTTATTTACATATGTTTGAGTTCATGAATGTATAATTATTTTCTCAAATATGGATAGTAAACTCTTTTTAAGAAAATGTGGCTTCATCAAGGGATATGCTTCTTGCTAGTATGCTCATGAGAGTTTTCTTTAAGCCAACTAATCATTTAGAAAAAGAGTTCAAATTTATCTTTGAGATGATGTTTAGTTTCAATATGTTAATTTTCCAAAAAAAGGTTTCATTTAGAATTAGTTAGTTTTATTAATACGAAAAATATTATATTTAGAAAATATCTCTAATGACTTGCAAATATAAATAAATTATAACATATTTGATGTACACAAGGGAAATGATATAAGAACACACCTCTAACCAAATGTTTGTAATAGGGAGAAAGATTGATTCTCAACAAAAAATATATTTTCAAATAGATAGCATCATTAAACAATAACATGCGTAGTCATTTATTTATTGCCTTTTTAGTAGAGCACAATAAATTTAGGCTTCATCACAAGACCACAATTTTTTCCCTTTATTATTTTGACCAAAATGTCAAAAAGAGAATGGAAAAACATTGACACAAATCTAGGTTAAGCTAGAGAAAAGTGCTTCAAGATACATAAGATTTGGTTTGAGAGATTGCTACACCAGGCCAGATGCTTTAAATTATAGTATTAAAGAGATTAAAAATGATAGAATAACTTTTCTTATATTGAAGAATGCATATATACAAATATTGTTGTTTACAATATTACAAGGGATAAATAAGATACACCTCTTCAATGTGGGATGATTGAGATGCACTCCACTAATAAAAAAATGTATTTCATATGCAATTTTATGAGATGACCATTATGGTCATCTTCAGCCAAAAGAGATAAATGTGATTATAACTAAGTTAATATTATGTGTCATATGCCATGCAAAGAGGCATGCATATGGAAATGTGAAGTGTTGAATATTTGAAAATTTGAATGGTCTTACATTTAGAATTTTAAGAGACATTCATATGTACTATGAAGAGTCAAATGCAATCTATTTATGTGATTTCTCAGTTTATTTTAATAAGGTCAAGTGAAAAGCCTTGTACTCAAAGTCTCAAACATTTTTATCTTCAATAATATAGATATTTTGTTGGTGTGGCCAGTTTTTTTTCTCTTAAGTGGAAGGTTTTCCTAGGATAAATATTTTCTTTTTTTGTACATCTTATTTAGTTTTCTTATGCTATTTATCTAATTTCAAGGAACAAAACTTAACATGGTATCTAAGCCAGTTTAAATAACAATAATTAGAACTTTGTGTGAAATAAGTTTCTTATTATGCATTCCAGTTTCAAGTGCCCAAAGTGATGGTTCTTGAATCATATTCTTTTTTGAGTTGTGTGACAACTCATCCACACATAATACTAGATGGTCATTGTTGGTCACATATTTCTTGATGGTCTTGATTTTATTGTGGAGCTGTCTAGCAAAGACATCACTTAGGATCTAGTCTCTAGTGGTGTTTCTTTTAGGGAGAGTATTCATTCATAACATTTTTTTTGAAGGGCCTTCATATGTTTATGTTTTTTTTAAGAAAATTGAAGGATATAGTGTTGGATTTAATGCTCGTTAAAGCTTAGGGATAAGATCTTCAAAATTTCAATTGTTGCATCCAGATTTTTCTGTGATGATTTTATGCATGTTATTTATTTGCTTCAAGAATGTTGTGCTCAACATTACCATAATTAATGATAATTGCCTCCTCAAGAAGCTGTGAAGATTGATCTTCCATCACTCTTTAAATGAAGTTATGGAGCTCATTTTTTCCCCCAATAAGGGTTCATAACATCTTGTTAGAAATGTTTAGAATAATTGAGAGGGGGGTGAATTAGTTACTCAAAGTTTGTATGTACCACTTGAACAATTTAAACATTAAACACTTCACTGTTATGCTTATATTGTTATTTATTTGGTCACTACTGTAAAACTGCCACAAACTTTAACTTGCATTGCATAATGAAAACATCAAAATATGTAAAAAAATTCATAAGACATTCATCATAGTTTGACATTAGGATTTTATGTGGAAACCAAATTTGGTAAAAACCACTAGCAAAATGTCACTCTTTTTCACTCTTTCAAAGTGAGCTCTGTTAGGAGCCAACCTTGTTAAGGGTTAGAATACACACTATTAAATGTAACCTGGTTAGAGGATTTAATCACCTTGTTAGGAGTGGTCTTGTAAGAGGACTTTGATCATTCCATTAAAATGTCACCTAGTTAAAGGATTTATATACAATGTCAAGTCTTGAAATGACTATTAGGTCAACCTCTGCTAAAAAGATTTCAATACAAAATATTTACAATGATAAGAAAGAAAATAGTAGGTTTGATTTGTGTTATTACAACTCACTTTTGTAGGTTTAGATCTTTGTTCGATCCTTATGATGGTTCACTGATAAGCCTTCTAGTGTCTTCTTTGATCTTGATCTGCTTGGTCACCCTTCAAGAAATCAGCTCACTCATCTCATAAACACTTATCTACACTAATTTACTTATCAGTAAGAACATCACATCTACAGGCTTTCTCCTTTAGCTTCTCATTCACACTCACTCATATGTTTCTAATCAATCTTGCTCTGTACAAATTCACATACAAACTCACACAAACACTAGTTGACGTTGGACTTCATACAAAAATTAATGTTCTTCTCTTCATCACCTTAAATAGATAATCTATGCTTTACCATTTTTGACATCCACCATAGATCTTAGTGTTGGATACAATTATTAATTGTGTATTATCTTTGATGTTACACAAATGTCATATCAGTTATCAGACAGAGTCTACCAAGCTCAGATGATCAACAAAGCAATTTATAGTGTCTACTGAAGTCTACCGAGCTCACTCGGGTATCAAAGGATTTTGTAGAAGAAAGTGTTAACCAAGCTCCTAAGGTTAAAAAAGAAAAGTCAATGTCTACTAAGCTCACTCGGGCATCAAAGGATTTTGTAGCAGAAAGTTAGTGTTAACCGAGCTCCCAAGGTTAACAAAGAAAAGTCAATGTCTACCGAGCTCACTCGGGTATCAAAGGATTTTGTAGTAGAAAGTTAGTGTTAACCAAGCTCCCAAGGTTAAAAAAGAAAAGTCAATGTCTACCGAGCTCACTTGGGCATCAAAGGATTTTGTAGAAGAAAGTTAGTGTTAATCGAGCTTCCAAGATTAACATAGAATAGTCAATGTCTACCGCGCTCACTCGGTCATCAAAGATAATGTGGCAAAGAGTTAGCTTCTACCGAGCTCACAAGGTCAGCAAAGGAAGGTCACTGTTAATCGAGTTCACTCGATCTCCAAAGGATTTTTGTAGGGTTTGCAGTATTTACCAAGCTTCACATGGTTAACACTAGAAAACCATTCTGGAAGCAGTGGTTATCGAGCTGGGTCGACCAGCGAAGGATTTTATTGTTTTGATAATAAGTTCAATTATTTCATGCAATAAGTGTAGCCGACTGATGTAATAATTTTTTCAATTGTTGTAACTTATATTTGAGCCAACTTGATAATCTGAAAGGTATATATATAGATGTTCAAGTTGTGAATTTGAGAGTGAGTGTGAATATATGAATGAAGATGGAATAAGCGAATATTAAGTGAATTCTGATGAAGGATTAGATATCCTGGAGGAGCTGTAAAGTTGTATTCAATTAGTAAGGATCCAGTAAAGTAGAATAGAGATCTATAATCAACAAAAGATAAGTTGCATATCATTCAGGTCACTTCATTATTGCTTTCTAATCATTGTAACAGTGAATCCATAATCTCTTTATAGAGTTGGTTTAACAACCATTTTGTAAATCCTCTAACAAGGTGACAGTTCAGTTGAATTGTTCTAAAGACCTCTAACCAGGCCACTTCTAATAGGGTGATTAAATCCTCTAACAAAGTCACACCTAACAGTGTGTATTGTAACCTTTAACAGGGTTGGCTCCTAATAGGGCTCACTTTAGAAGAGTGAAAATTGGTGACTAGTTACTTGGTGGTTTTTCTCATATTGGGTTTCCACGTTAAAACTGGTGTCTCTTGTGTTCATTTATTTAACCTTTTCTTGCACATTAATAACTATGAATGCTAGATGATTAGTAACAAGTTAACCTACCGAGTTATAGTATTCCTGCACTATTTACCAAGTATCAGCAGTAAGTAAGCATTATAGACATCTAAGGGATTTTTTTTGAATTGTTTTTGTGGTAACTGATTCACCCCTCCCCTCTTAGTTACTTCATCTATATTTGAAACAATTGGTATCAGAGCTTTTGGTGCTTATAGGATAATATTTCAAGGATCTCAGCCAAAGATCATGATGTCTTATAAGAGAGAAATTCCAAGACTTAACAGGGAAAACTTCTCAGCATGGCAAGGATTGATGAGACTTCATCTAGCTTCTATTGGAGATTCAGGACTAAAATACTTTGATGAAAAATATGCAGAACCAGCAAGTACACTATTTGTCAATGATATTGTTGAAAAGAAGACCTACAACATTATGATGATAGATATAGCATCTGCTTTGAGTTATGAAGAATTTGATGACATCAAGGACTGCAAATCTGCCTTTGAAATGTGGGAAAAGCTAAAAGAAATCTATGGAGGAGATGTTAATGTAAGAAGAGCCAAAGCAGAAAGTCTAAGAGGACAATTTGATCAGATGAGGATGAGAGAGGATGAAAACATTGCAAAATATGTTGAAAGAGTCAAAGCATGTGTCAGTCAATCAAAGCATCTGGAGGAGATATCAAGGAGGAGATAGTTATAAGTAAAGTTCTTAGAACTCTACTTCTCATTTATGCAATCAAAGTTTTTGCAATTCAAGAAAGAAGATGTGAAGCAAATCATAAGATAAATCTAGAGGCCATAGTTGGAAGATTAACTACATTTGAACTAGACAACTTTGACAACTATGTTCCAGCTTCCAAGAACATTGAATCAACATTTGAAGCCAAGCTTTCACTCGAGGAGAAAAGAAAAAAGAAAAAGGAATCTCAGTCAGGAAGTGAAGATGAATCAGACCAAAGTTCAGACAATGATCTTGAGGTGATTGAAGCTCTACTAGCAAGAAAATATTCTAGAGACAAAGGAAAATATAAAGGTAAAGTTCCTCTAATCTATTTTCCATGTGAATAAGTTGGTCATATTGCTGCTAGGTGCCCAAACAAGTAGAACAAATATGAGAAGAAAGGTTACAAGTACACTGGCAAGAAAGACTTCAAATCATTCAAGGATAAAGGTAAGAAAACATGTTTTATGGCTAAAGATTCTAATGATTCTAATGATGAAGAAGAAGATGAAATCGTCTACATTGCTGTGAAAGATGAGTCTAATAATGATGAGAAAATGGCACTCATTTCTCATATGAGCAAAAATGATACATGGATCATAGATAGTGGTTGTTCTCATCACATGACTGGTGATAAAATTAAGTTTGAATATTTTGAAGACTATGATGGTGGTAGTGTAAGATCTGGTAACAATGAACCTTGTTGTATAAAAGGAAGAGGAAGAATCTCTCTAACCAAAGAACTTATATGTGATAATGCCTATTGGGTAGAAGGACTAAAGCATAATTTGTTGAGTGTGGCACAACTACTCAATAATGGATACAAAGTAGAATTCATGCATGAAAAAGCAAGACTACTGGATGGCAAAGGAAAATTGATTGGATCAGGCACTCAAAAAAAAGGTAACTTATTTTGTCTTGAACTTTGTAAATGTTCATGTTTTATTGCTCAAGTTGAAGAAAGTTGGTTATGGCATAAAAGGTTGTGTCATGTCAATTTTGATAATTTGGTGAAGATAAGCAAATTCAAGAAAGTAAGAGGCATTCCTAACATAAAGAAACCTGAGGTCGGTCTATGCAAGAATTGTCAGATTGGTAAAATGGGAAAGACTAGTTTTAAAAGTAAAAACTATCAGTCTGAAGATATATTAGAAATTATGCATACTGATTTATGTGGACCTATTGGAATTGAAAGCTATACTGGAGAAAAGTTCTTCATTCTTTTTGTTGATGATTACTCAAGAATGATGACTGTCATGTATCTAAGGAACAAATTAGAAGCATTTGAGAAATTCAAATGGTATTTGGCCATAGTAGAAAAGGAAACAGGGAAAAGATTGAAATGCTTGAGATCAGATAGAGGTGGAGAATTCATTTCACATGAGTTCAATAACTTTTGCATTGAAAGAGGAATCAAAAGATAGGTATCAACCTCGGGAACTCTTGAGCAAAATGGAATAGCTGAAAGGAGGAACATATCTATCATGGATTGTGCAAGAACCTTAATGATTAAAAAGATAATTGCTACCAAATACTGGAAGGAAGCTATCAGCACTACAGTTCATACCTTGAACTGAGTACAACTAAAAAAAATTCATTCAAAACTCCCTATTAGCTATGGTATGGATATAAACCTAATGTAAGTTATCTAAAAGTATTTGGAAGTAAATGTTATGTTTTGAAAGAATCTAGAAAAGGCAAATTTGATGTGAAAAGTGATGAAGGAATATTTTTGGGATACTCTTGCAAAAGTAAAGCATATAGATGTTTGAACTTGTCTACTTACAAAGTCATAAAAAGTGCACATGTGAAAGTTGATGAGTTTACAGAAAGGATTGAAGAAGAAATCAAAAGGGAACCAGAAGATTATAGAAGGTTTGTTTTCATTGAACCTAATACAAAACCAGTCAATCAAGAATCTTCTACTCTCGAGTCATCAGTAACCGAGTTACAGGAAGTTCAAATCAAGCTACAACAACATGAGTTACATTTAGATGCTACCAAGCAAGTGTCTACTGAGTCAGAAGGACCCGACCCAATATCTATCGAGCCAGAACAACCAGAACTTGAAGTTGAAGTGCAAGAGAATAATAATGAAATTCATTCAAAAGGCAAGGAACCTATATTAGCAAAATATGTCAGGAGACATCATTTAGTAGATCAGATCATTGGAGACAAATCTAAAGGAACCATGACAAGAAGTAAGTTTAAAGGTACTTGTTTAATTGCTGATTTTGAACCTAGAAATATCAAAGATGAATTGGGAAATGATAGATGGATTGAAGCTATGAATGAAGAAATAGAGCAAATAGAGAAAAACAAGACATGGACTCTTCTACCCAGGCCTAAAGATAAAAATGTGATTGGAACTAAGTGGATATTCAGAAATAAGTTGACTGAAGATGGTAAGGTATCAAGAAACAAAGCTAGACTAGTATGCAAAGGATATGCTTAAGAAGAAGGAATAGACTATGGAGAAACTTTTGCTCCTATTGCAAGATTGGAAGGATTCAGAACCTTACTTGCATATGCTGCTCACAAAGGATTTAAAGTTTATCGGATGGATGTCAAGTCAACATTTCTCAATGGTATCCTAGATGAAGAAGTTTACATTGAACTACCTAAAGGTTTTGTTGATCCAAATAAGAAGAACATGGTCTGCAAATTACATAAGGCATTGTATGGTCTGAAACAAGCCCCTAGAGCATGGTATGAAAGATTGCATAACTATCTTATTCAGATTGATTTTCAAAGAACTAATGATAACAGTAGCTTGTATATAACGGAAGGACCAGATAATAAGATTGTCTTGGAAAAAATATTTGTAGATGATACTGTTTTCATAGGGAATGATAATTTTTGCAAAGAATTTTTGGAGCAAATGAACACGAAATTTGAAATGTCTATGTTTGGTGAAATCAAATTCTTTGTTGGTCTTCAAATTCAATAGAATAAAAATGGTATCTACATCACTCAATGAAAATACATCAAGGAGATATTGAAAAAATTTGGTATGGAAGATTGTAAACTAGTTGGGACTCCTATGTGTACTGGATTAAAACTTACCAAGGAAGATGAATCAAAAGAAGTAGATTAAACATTGTATAGATCTATGATTGGAAAGTTGCAATATCTGGTTCATACTAGGCTAGATATTGCCCTTGCAGTTGGTATTGTAGCAAGATTTTCAGCAAAATCAAGACAAAATCACACGATGGCAATCAAAAGAATAATGAGATATTTGAAAGGAACTAAAGATTATGGTTTATGGTACAAATTTGGAGGTAATCTAGATTTGAAAGTGTTTATTGATGCTGATTGGGCAGGAAACCTTGATGATAGGAAAAGTACAAGTGGAGGAGCATTCTTTCTTGGAAAGAGGTTGGTTTCTTGGACAAGCAAAAAGCAGAATTGTACATCCCAATCTACAGCAGAGGTAGAGTATGTTGCTGCAGTAGTAAACTATTCTAATATTGTTTGGTTTAAATAGTTTTTGGAAGGCATGAAGGTGGAAATCAAAGAACCAGTTGTTATGTTTTGTGATAATACAAGTGCAATCAACATATCTAAGAATCCAGTGATGCATTCCAAAACTAAGCACATTGCAATAAAATATCACTTTGTCAGAGAATTGGTGCAAGATAAGGAGATTAGATTGGAATATGTCCATATAAAGGAACAAATTGTTGACATATTCACAAAGCCATTACCTAAGGATACATTCTTGTATCTAAGAGGTAAGTTAGGGGTCACCTATCTGAAGTTCACTAAAATTAAGTTTTAGTGATGCATCGACGCATACCAAGTTGAAGACCTATCAGTTGATGTAGCATAATTAGAAAATATTGCATATGAATCAGTACTAAAGGTACATTAAAATTCATTTGAGTTGTGTTGTCTTTGGCATGTGTTGTCAAAGAGGGAGAGTTTTATTGTCACATCTTTCTAAAATTTGTTTGAGAGGAAGAGTTTGCTATGTAATTCCTTCACAGAGGGAGATTACTGAAAGAGGGAGAGTTTGCTATCTAATAGAGAAAGTTGTTCTGATAGAAAAAGACTTGTTAGACTTGTTTTCAAATTTCATTCTGCTATGACATGTTGTGTTGCCATCAATGCCAAAGAGGGAGATTGTTGGATACAATTGTTAATTGTGTATTGTCTTTGATGTTACACAAATGTCATATTAGTCATCAGACAGAGTCTATCGAGCTCAAATGATCATCAAAGCAATTTACAGTGTCTACCGAAGTCTACCGAGCTCACTCGGGCATCAAAGGATTTTGTAGCAAAAAGTTAGTTTTAACCAAGCTCCCAAGGTTAACAAAGAAAAGTCAATGTCTACCGAGTTCACTTAGGCATCAAAGGATTTTGTAGCAGAAAGTTAGTGTTAACCAAGCTCCCAAGGTTAACAAAGAAAAGTCAATGTCTACTGAGCTCACTTGGGCATCAAAGGATTTTGTAGCAAAAAGTTAGTGTTAACCAAGCTCCCAAGGTTAACAAAGAAAATTCAATGTTTACTGAGCTCACTCAGGCATCAAAGGATTTTGTAGCAGAAAGTTAGTGTTAACCAAGCTCCTAAGGTTAACATAGAATAGTCAATGTCTACTGAGCTCACTCGGTCATCAAAGATAATGTGGCAGAGAGTTAGCTTCTACCGAGCTCACAAGATCAGCAAAGGAAGGTCAGTATTAACTGAGTTCACTCGGTCTCCAAAGAATTTTTGTAGGGTTTGTAGTATTTACCAAGCTTCACTTGGTTAACACTAGAAAACCATTCTGGAAGCAGTGGTTACCGAGCTGTATCGGCCAACGAAGGATTTTATTATTTTGATAATAAGTTCAATTGTTTCGTGTAATAAGTGTAGCTGACTGATGATGCAAGAGCATCCAGAGGTATAAGGGCAATCCTGTGTCACCCAAAAAATGCACTTAGACTTAGTTTTTGTTTCATGTGTTTTCATTTTTGGACACCCATTTGGGTCAAATAAAGGTTCCAACTCTCACAGTTCCACTATCAGTGTGCTAGTAAATCTCAAAAAAATAGGAGTATGTAATTGGGCCATCATTTTGGTAAACTAGAAGGTGTGAATTGGCTAGATGAATGTAATTGTGATTTAGAGCATTCCAAAAAAAAATTAGGTCAAAAGGCCCCACGGTTTGAAATTTATTACAATTTTTTGAGTTTTGGAGACCTCCTAAGAATGCTTCAAAGTCAGGTTAGGGGCATTAAATGACCTTGAAAATGGCCAAAAAATGGGGATGAGCAAAGCTGGTCCATAGGGCTATAGAGCGCTTTGAGAGCTTTCTGGAAATGTAAACGATTCGTCAATCAGAGCTACGGTTCAAAAGTTATGCCTCCTAGAAGTTCAGTTACCGTTTCTGGATTCTTCTAGATTTGTGCCGACTTCTAACGTAGCTTCTGGAGCCTTCTATTTGGTCGATGGATGCCTATCAGAACTTTCTAGAATTTATTCCTAGTACTTAGCCCTCCGGGGTCTATTTAAGGAGATTCTTGGCATTGTAGAAGGCAGTTCGGAGTGGAGTTTCAGAGGAGGTACTAAAAGGATAAATTATCTCCACATTTATGCTACTGTAAGCCCTTAGGGCATGTTTTGAAGTTTATTTTATCTATATTGAATGTACTAGCTTATTTTTCAATTAATACCATTTTCCTTTTTCTGTTGTGTCCATTCTGTTCTTGGGTTGTGTCCCCATCAAGTGGTATCAGAGCCGATTTTCCTATGTGTGTAGACAGAGTGCCGACTGTGAGGGAGTTTGCACCAGGACTGTGTGGTTGTGGGTTCAAGTTAGAAGATGCCTCCATGAAGAGAGCGTGGCGGAAGGGCCAGAGCTATTAATCCTGAGGAGGTTAGAGCCCTCTAAAGGCAAGTACAGGCATTGCAAGAGGAGCTCCGTAGAGGAGCAAATGTTGCCGTAGGTGACGACAGTGAGGATGACAATGAAGAAGAAGAAATGGGACCAGAAGGGGAATTTGATGAGGAAGTTCTAAATCATGTAGAGTAAAGGCTTTTTAGGGCCATTACTGAGTTTGGGAAAAGACCCACAATTGAAGTGGGTGTATTTTCAAGAAATTTGAAACCAGATGAGTTGATCGATTGGATCAATGAACTGGAAGAATACTTTGAGTATGAGGATATCAGGGACCCAGATAGGGTTAAATTTGCAAAGGCCAAACTGAAAGGCAATGCCAAATCTGGTGGCAAGAGGTTCAATTGGAAAGAAATAGAAGAGGAAAGGATAAGATCACAAGATGGGATCACATGGTGGACAAATTGAAGAAGCAGTTCATTCTTGTGGACTACGAGCTTGATTTGTTCAAGAAGATGCATGGGTTAAAGCAAGCAGGAAGATCAGTCCAAGAATATACAGAGGAATTTTATCGACTCTTGATTAGAGCAGCGCATGCAGAAGCAAATAAGGATAAGGTTGCTCGTTATATCAGTGGGTTGCGACCTAGCATCTAGGAGGAATTAAGTCTAGTAAGAATAACCAGCGTTGAAGAGGCATACCAGTTTTTCCTACGAGTTGAAGAGAAGCTTAATAAAACTTTTGAAGGAAGACAAAGAGAGCGCGGTCAAGGAGGAAGGGGAAGCGGTAGATCATCTGGAAGCCACAATGAAACCCAAAAGAAAAATGAAGATGTGGGTACTAGCAGGAACCAAAGGAATGAGGGTTTCAACTGCTTCCCTGATCAAGACTTTGGAAATCAAACAGGAAGAGGTAGAGGACGTGGACTTGGAAGAGGAGGCTTTCATGGTACCTATTTCCATTGCAATGAAGAAGGTCATCGTGCCTTTGAATGCCCTCAACGACAAGGAAGGACAGATAAGAGAGCTAAGGGCCAAGCTAGGGTTGCTCATGTGGATGAAGATGCACAATCATCACATTTAGAGAATGCAGAAAGAGGAGAGACCTTGGTAAATGAAAGAGTCCTACTAAGTGGTGAGATTGAACCAGGACAACGGAGGAGTTTGTTCCGTACCAGATGCAAGTGTGAGGATAAATGTTGTGACGTGATCATTGATGGTGGTAGCACTGATAACTTGGTATCAAAAGAGATGGTCTCTAAGCTGAAACTCAAGAGGGAGAAACATCCCCAGCCCTATCAGATTGCTTGGGTAAAAGATGATCATAAGGTCCTGGTAAGTGAACAATGTTTAGTGAAATTCAAAATTGGGAGTTACCATGATGAAGTTCTCTGTGATGTTATTTCGATGGATTTTTGCCATCTATTGTTGGGTAGACCATGGCAGTTTGATAAACATGCAGTACATGATGGACATGCAAACACATACTCTCTGACAAAGGATGGAGTTCGCCACAAATTGAAGCCCATGAAAAAGGAAGGTGAAAAGGTATGTAGCAGTGCTAAGATTTGTCTTGTTGATGAAAGGAAGTTTTTAGATGGCATGAAACATCAACATATGTGCTATGCTTTGATTCCTAGGAAAGATAAAGAAGGTAGTAGTGAAATACCACTTGAAGTTTCAAATTTACTAGGGGAGTTTGGAGATATTAACTCTGATAATGTTCCAGATGGATTGCCATGAGTAAGGAAAATCAGTCATCAGATAGATCTGATTCTAGGAGCTAGTTTGCCTAACAAGGTTGCTCACAGGGTGACTCCTACTTAAACAGAGGAGCTAAATAGACAGGTTCAGGAGCTATTGAGAAAGGGATTGATTTGAGAGAGCCTAAGTCCATGTGCAGTACCTGCAATACTCACACCAAAGAAGGATGGAAAGTGGAGGATGTGTACAGATTCTTGAGCTATAAATAGGATAACCATCAAGTACCGATTTCCTTTGCCAAGGATGGATGATCTTATGGACTGCTTGAGTGGAGCTCAGTACTTCACAAAGATAGATCTCAAGAGTGGCTATCATCAGATATGGATTCAAGAAGGAGATGAGTGGAAAATAGCCTTCAAGACCAAGGAGGGTCTTTATGAGTGGTTAGTCATGCCCTTTGGATTGACGAACGCCCCAAGCACCTTCATGCGGCTCATGAATGAGATACTTAAGAAGTTCTTGGGAAAATTTGTTATTGTCTATTTGTCTATTTGGATGATATTGTAATTTTCAGCAAGACATTGGAAGAACATTTACTACATATTCGTAGTGTCCTTGAAAGGCTAAGGGAAGAGAAACTATTAATTAATCTAAAGAAGTGTATCTTTGCAAAAAGGGAGTTAGTCTATTTGGGGTTTTTTATATCATCCAAAGGTCTCAAAATGGATCCAGAGAAGGTAAAAGCCATCTTGGAATGGCCTACTCCAAGGTCTGCTTCTGAGGTAAGATCATTTCATGGTCTGGTTAGTTTTTACAGGAAGTTTATTAAGAATTTCAGTGGCATATGTGCACCCCTAGCTGATACAATAAGAGGGGATAGAAAAGAGTTCAAATGGACTACAACAGCTATGAGAAGTTTTGAATTGCTGAAGAAGAAGGTAACAAAAAAATTTGTGTTGGCACTTCTAGATTTTAGAAAGGTTTTCTAGGTGGATTGTGATGCCAGTGGCAGCACTATTGGGGCTGTATTAAGCCAAGAAGGTAAGCCTATTGCATATTTTAGTGAAAAATTGAATGATACAAAGAAGAAGTATTCTGTTTATGATCAAGAGTTCTATGCAATAGTTTAGGCCTTAAAAAAATGGAGGCATTGTTTATTGCCAAAGGAATTTGTTTTGTATACTGATCATCAAGCATTACAGTATCTAAATAGCCAAGGTAAATTGAATCAGAGGCATATGAAGTGGGTAGAGTTCTTGCATAGTTATACATTTGTGTTGAAGCATAGAAGTGGAAAATCTAACAGGGTTGCTAATGCACTAAGTAGGAGACAGTTGTTGCTTATAGTAATGCAGGTTGAAGTAGTTGGGTTTGATGAACTCAAGAATTTGTACCCTGAGGATCCTAATTTTGCTGAAGCATGGAAAGCTTGTAAAGAACCTGTTGCTGTAGATAGAACCAAGTGGTTAGACTATTTGATTCAAGATGGCATGTTGTTCAAAGGTAGTCAATTGTGCATTCCAAGGAGTTCCATGAGGGAAAATCTGATTAAGGAGAAACATAGTGGAGGGATGGCAAGACATTTTGGTCGAGATAAGACCATTTCCATTCTTAGAGAACATTATTTTTGGCCTCAAATTTCACAGGATGTGAAGAAGTTTGTACAGAGTTGCCAGGTTTGTCAAGTTGCCAAGGGGTTTAGTCACAATACTAGCCTATATCAGCCATTGCCTATTCCACCAAGGCCATGGGAGGACATAAGTATGGATTTTTTTCTTGGATTGCTAAGGACACAAAGGGGTAATGAATCAGTATTCGTGGTTGTTGATAGGTTCTCCAAAATGGCACATTTCATTCCATGCCACAAAACTCATGATGCTGTCCATATTGCAGACTTGTTTTTCAAAGAGGTGGTAAGACTACATGGTCTTCCAAGGAGCATAGTTTCTGATAGAGATACTAAATTTGTGGGGTATTTCTGGAGGACATTGTGGAAAAAGTTAAGAACTGACTTGAAATTTAGTTCCACGCATCACCCACAAATTGATGGGCAAACAGAAGTGGTAAATAGAAGTCTGGGCAATTTGCTGAGATGTTTAGTTGGGGATAAGCCCAAGGGATGGGATTTGATTCTACCACATGCAGAGTTTGCTTACAATAAATCTATAAATAGGAGTACTGGAAAATCACCATTCCAAATTGTATATGGGAATAGCCTGAGGACTGCACCAGAATTGAGGAAGATAGAGCTAGGGGAGAGGACAAGTACTGAAGCGGAAGAGTTTTCTGATCATATCAAGCATCTACATGAGGAGGTTCAGGCACACATTACCAAGATGAATCAAGAGTATAAAGCTAGGGTTGATCAAAGGAGAAGACATAAGGAATTCCAAGTAGGGGATCTAGTCATGGTGCACTTACGAAAAGAAAGATTTCCAGCCGGTACTTACAACAAGCTGAAAATGAAGAAATTTGGCCCCTGCAAAGTTTTGAAGAAACATGACTCAGGAAATGCATATGAGGTGGAGCTACCAGATGGTATTCACATTTCTCCCATTTTCAACATTGCAAATTTAACAGAGTATCATGATGATGGTGCAGATGAGGAGCTGGTGTTAGAGCCATGTCCGATTGCTGCTTCTAAGAAGGAGATAGAAGACATTCTAGATCATCGTGTGGGTAGGAGTACTAGAAATAGGCAGTATGAAGAGTATTTGGTCAAATGGAAAGGACGACTGATCGAGGAATCAACTTGGATTTTAACAGCTGAGGTTTCCCATTTGAGATTTCCTCTACCATTCATAAAGTGACAGGGTCACTTTTCAATCTACCCTGGGTGTCTGATGCAGGAGCATCCAGAGGTATAAGGGCAATCCTGTGTCACCCAAAAAATGTACTTAGAATTAGTTTCTATTTCATGCGTTTTCATTTTTGGACACCCATTTGGGTCAAATAAAGGTTCCAACTCTCACAGTTCCACTATCAATGTGCTAGTAAATCTCAAAAAAATAGGAGTATGTAATTGGGCCATCATTTTGGTAAACTAGGTGTGAATTGGCCAGATGAATGTAATTGTGATTTAGAGCATTCCAGAAAAATAATTAGGTCAAAAGGCCCCATGGTTTGAAAGTTATTACAATTTTTTGAGTTTTGGAGACCTCCTAAGAATGCTTCAAAGTCAGGTTAGGGGCATTAAATGACCTCAAAAAGGGCCAAAAAATGGGGGACAAGTGAAGCTGGTCCATAGGGCTATAGAGCGCTTTGAGAGCTTTCTGGAAATGTAAACGGTTCATCAATCGGAGCTACAGTTCAAAAGTTATGCCTCCCAGAAGTTCGATTACCATTTCTGGATTCTTCTAGATTTTCGTTGACTTCTAACGTAGCTTCTGGAGCCTTCTATTTGGTCGGTGGATGCCTACTAGCACTTTCTAGAATGTATTCATAGTCCTTAACCCTCTGGGGTCTATTTAAGGAGATTCTTGGCATTGTAGAAGGCAGTTCGGAGTGGAGTTTGAGATGAGGTACTGAAAGGAGAAATTATCTCCACATTTATGCTATTGTAAGCCCTTAGGGCATGTTTTGAAGTTTATTTTCTCTGTACTAAATGTACTAGCTTATTTTTCAGTTAATACCATTTCCCTTTTTCTGTTGTGTCTATTCTATTCTTGGGTTGTGTCCCCATCAACTAATGTAATAATTTTTTCAGTTGTTGTAACTTATATTTGAGCCGAATTGATAATCTGAAAGGTATATATATAGATGTTCAAGTTGTGAAGTTGAGAGTGAGTGTGAATATATGAATGAAGATGGAATAAGAGAATATTGAGTTAATTTTGATGAAGGATTAGATATCCTAGAGGAGTTGCAAAGTTGTATTCGATTAGTAAGGATCCAGTAAAGTAGAATAGAGATCTATAATTAACAAAAGATAAGTTGCATATCATTTAGGTCACTTCATTGTTGCTTTCTAATCATTGTAACATTGAATCCAGAATCTCTTTATAGAGTTAGTTTAACAACCATTTTGTAAATCCTCTAACAAGGTGACAGTTCAGTTGAATTGTTCTAAAGACCTCTAACCAGGCCACGCCTAACAGGGTGATTAAATCATCTAATAAGGTCACACCTAACAGTGTGTATTGTAACCTTTAACAGGGTTGGCTCCTAACAGGGCTCACTTTAGAAGAGTAAAAATTGGTGATCACTAGTTACTTGGTGGTTTTTCCCATATTGGGTTTCCACATTAAAATTGATGTCTCTTGTGTTCATTTATTTAACCTTTGCTTGCACATTAATAACTATGAATGCTAGATGATTAGTAACAAGTTAACCTGCCAAGTTACAATATTCTCACACTATTTACCAAGTATCAGTAGTAAGCAAGCATTATAGACATCTAAGGGATTTTTTTTGAATTGTTTTTGTGGTAACTAATTCACCCCTCCCCTCTCAGTTACTTCATCTATATTTCCAACACTTAGGGTTTATGATTCGATTCAAATTGATTCAATGTATATGTTCATCATCTTAATCATCTTCTAGAAACTTCTCTAGAATCCATATGTTAGGTCTTTAACTAATCTCAAATTTGTGATCCAACTCATTGATCTTATCTTCAACACATTTTACATCTCTCAAGAAATCAACTGAGTCAGCTTGATATTTTGATTCCTTTGAATTCATGCACAATCTTTTACTATCACTTGAAAACCTCAAAATTCTAATACTTGGTTGCTTTAACTCTTTCTAGATCAACATCAACTTACTTTCTTAGTTGATGCTAATGCTCGATCAACACTAGATTTTCTTAGCACATACTGTAGCTTAGTTGACACTAGCATTAGTTGACATTCCTTAGAGTTTAATTTTTACTTAGCTTGGCTTAGCTTTGTTGACATAAATATTTACTCTACTATATCAATGTCTATCTAATCAAATTTCCATTGTAATTTCCTTTACATAACTTCAACCTTTCCTCTAGGTTCTATAGTTATGAGTGTTTTTCTAAAAGCATCTTCATCAATCAAATAGATATGATGTTTAGATTAGGTAGCAACATGTCTCATCCATAGATTTGACATCAATGACAAAAAAAATTGTTCCAATTGTAAGTTTCCAACAATCTCCCTCTTTTGGCATTAATGAAAACATCTCAAATATCATCTCAAAATATTAGCATACAATCCAAAAGATTTCACTTATTATCCTTGTTTAATTTTAATTCTCATCCATACAATCTCCATCTATTAGTTTGTATCCTTTCATAATTCTTTCTCTGAAGTGTATCTTTCTTTCTATTGATAGTAATTTCTCTCTCCTGTCTATAAATTTCTCCTTTTTCTCAATCTCTTAATCTCTCCCTCTTTGACAATAATGCCAAAGATGTGTAGCTATTTTAGCTTCAAACTCTTTATACATATGAATAATTTAGATTTTGATTGTCTAGCATATACTTTTCATTTGTCTATGACTGATCTATTTATGTTTTTTTGAAGTATTATACCTTAGGCATGTCCCAAAGTAGAGTTGTGTTGCACCACTATGTAGAATATTTTGATTTTCACATTTGATGCAATACACCATGGATTCTTAATTAGTCTTAGATAGGGGAATCACCCCTAGTTTTCCTCTAAGGTATTCATAAGCATCTTTTGGTAATGGTTTTGTGAATGTGTCATTAGTTTGTTCCTTTATATTCACATATTATAACTTCACTTCTTTGTCTTGAACTAATTCTCTCAAGTAGTGATACTTGGTAACAATATGCTTTGTCTTAGTGTGCATTATTGGATTCTTTGAAATGTTAATAGCACTTATGTTATCACAATAGACAACCACTAGATTTTTAATCTCTTCTTTCATACCTTTCAGTAACTATTTGATCCACATTATGTTTGAAAAATTTATTATAGTTGCCACATACTTGGCTTCAACTATTGATTGGAAAATACAATTCTGCTTCTTGCTTGTCCATGACACCAATCTCTTTCCAAGATAGAATGCACCTCCACTAGTTCTTTTTCTGTCATCAATATTCTCTGCCCAATCTAATTCAGTAAAAAATTTTAGTTCAAATATATCACTTCTCTTGTAGTATAATCCATAGTCTTCAATACCTTTAAGAAATCTCAATATCCTCTTTACAACCATCATGTGATTCTCTTTAGGATTTGTTGAAAAACTAGCAACTATCCCAACTATCAAAGCAATATCTAGTATGCTGTAACAACATATTGTAATTTTCCTATCATGGATTCATATATGGTTTGGTTCACATCTATAGAATTGTCAGTCTTAGATAGCTTATATCATGTAGAAATAGGTGTAGTCACTGACCTTAAATCTTCCACACCCAAAGTCTTTAGTATGTCCTTGATGTATTTGGATTGTGGAATGAAAATATCAAATTTCATTTGACATACTTGTAATCCAACAAAGAATTTTATTTCACCAAACATAGACATTTCAAATTCCTTTTTCATTTCATAAACAAATGATTGACATAATGCTTCCCTTCCTCCAAATATAATATCATCAAAAAACATCTTAGATAACAATACTTCATTATTCTTTCCATTCTTTAAGGATATATTGTTGTTATCATTTGTTCTCTCAAAACCAATTTTCACTAAGTAGTTATGCAATCTTTCATACCATGCTCTTGGGGCTTGCTTCAATCCATAAAAAGCTTTGTTTAGTTTGTATACCATGTTCCTCTTGTTTAGATTTATAAATCCTTCAGGCTGCTCAATCTATACTTCTTTTTCAAGTATACCATTTAAAAATTGCAGATTTGACATGCATTTGATATACCTTGAAATTGTTGTAGGCTAATGGTGCAGAGCACCGTCACTATGAAGACACCTTGGAGGATAAGTGGATTGTTAATGATGCAGGAGCATCCAGAGGTATAAGGGCAATCCTGTGTCACCCAAAAAAAAAATGTACTTAGACTTAGTTTCTATTTCATGTGTTTTCATTTTTGGATACCCATTTGGGTCAAATAAAGGTTCCAACTCTCACAGTTCCACTATTAGTGTTCTAGGATAGAGTATTTTAACACCTTGGGATATGTGTAAATGCCAAAAAAATAGGAGTATGTAATTGAGCCATGATTTTGGTGAACTAGGAGGTGTAAATTGGCCAGATGAATGTAATTGTAATTTAGAGGATTCCAAAAAAAGAATCAGGTTAAAAGGCCCCACAGTTTGAAAGTTATTGCAATTTTTTAAGTTTTTGGAGACCTCCTAAGAATGCTTTAAAGTCAGGTTAGGGGCATTAAATGACCTCGAAAAGGGCCAAAAATGGGGGATGAGCAAAGCTGGTCCATAGGGCTATAGAGCACTTTGAGAGCTTTTCGAAAATGTAAACGGTTCGTCAATCGGAGCTATGGATCAAAAGTTATGCCTCCCGAAAGTTTGGTTACCATTTTTGGATTCTTCTAGATTTGCACCAACTTCTAACGCGGCTTCTGGAGCCTTCTACTTGATTGGTGGATGCCTACTAGCACTTTCTAGAATGTATTCCTAGTCCTTAACCCTCCGGGGTCTATTTAAGGACATTTCTGGCATTGTAAAAGGCAGTTCGGAGTGGAGTTTGAGAGGAGGTACTAAAAGGAGAAATTATCTCTAGATTTATGTTATTGTAAGCCCATAGGGCATGTTATGAAGTCTATTTTCTCTGTACTAAATGTACTAGCTTATTTTCACAGTTAATACAATTTCCCTTTTCCTATTGTGCCCATTCTGTGCTTGGGTTGTGTCTCCATCAGTTAAGTCTAATTAGTGGGTTTTTATTTTAATTATGTTTAGTTTTGTTGAGGTTAGTTGGTTAATCTCATAAGTTTATGTGTTTGTAATAAATGACTTGTCATAGTCCATTTTATTTTTAATAGACCTAATTGAGAAACAATGTAAAAAATGCTTCTAGGATCTAATTTGGCTTGTGTAAGGGGTTGATATAGCCCCCCTTAAGTTCATTGATGGTTTTATCTAGTCAAAGATGGGAAGAAGTATCAAATGGATCCTTTACTTGATCAACATGAAGAGAAACAAGTGGGGTCTAGTGTCATGATGTTGAGTGGGAAAGAAATCCTACAAATATTGAAACATGAAGGAGAGAAAGGATATGCAATTATCCTAAAACTAAAAGAAGAGGCAAAACCAGATTTCAAGAAGGACATTCCACAAGAAGCACAAGAGTTGCTTAAAAAATATGAAGAAGTTATAGGGGATGATAAACTAGACTCATTACCACCTACGAGGGATATTAATCACCAAATTTATCTCATATCAAGATCTAATATTCCCAATAAAGTTGCTTACAAAATGACTCCTAGTCAAGATGAAGAAATTGGTAAAAAAGTCCAAGAGATGATGGATAAGGGATTCATAAGGAAAAGTTTAAGTCTTTGTATTGTTCCAACAGTGTTGGTACCTAAGAAAGGAGGGAAATGGAGAATGTGTATAGACTCAAGATACATTAACAAGATTACAATAAGATACCATTTCCCAATGCCTAAAATGGAGGATCTATTGGACAACTTGGGAGGAGCTTGCTATTTCACCAAAATATATTTGAAATTAGGGTACCATAAAATTAGAATCAAACCCTAGGATGAGTGGAAGATGACATTTAGGATTAATGTAGGGCTCTATGAATGGTTGGTGATGCCCTTTGGGCTCACAAATGCACCTAGTACCTTCCAAAGGCTCATGAATGAAGTTATGGTTGAGTTCATTGGTAAGTTTTTCATTGTATATCTTGATGATATTTTAATATTTATCAAGTCCAAAGAAAAACACCTCAAGCATGTGGAGCTAGTCCTGAAGAAGTTGAAGGAGGCCAAGTTGAAAATCAATCTTGAAAAGTGTGAGTTTTGTAAAACTGAATAAGTTTACCATGGTTTTTTAATTTATCAAGGTTGTTTAAAGATGGACCCTAGTAAAGTTGATGTAATTTTGAATTGGCCAAATCCAAAAAGCATAGGAGATGTTAGAAGTTTTTATGGAATGACTTCTTTCTACAGGAAGTTTGTGAGGAATTTCAATCATGTGTGTGCACCCATTCTTAATACTATAAAGGGGGGAATGAAATGCAAGTTCAAGTGGATAGAAGAGGCTAATAAGGGGTTTTCATTGCTGAAAAATAAAATAGTAGAGCTACCTACACTTAGGCTATTTGATTTAAATAAATTGTTTACTTTTGAGTGTGATGCTAAGCACAGAGCTATTGGGGTAGTTTTGAATCAAGAAGGCCATCCAGTTGCTTTCTTTTTCAAAAAGTTGAATGATGCCAAAAAAAAGTATTCCACATATGATTTGGAACTATCTGCTATGGTACCATATCTAAAAAAGTGGAGACATTACTTGCTTCCAAAAGAGTTCATTGTGTTCATGGATAAACATGCACTTAGTTTCTTGAATGAATAGGATAAGTTGAATCAAAGACATCTTAAATGGCTTGAATACATGCAAGCCTATACCTTTACCATAAAAAATAAGAAAGGGGTCAGTGATAAGGTGGCTAATGCATTATGTAGGAGAGTTTTGGCATCCCAAGAAATCAAATTACAAAGTGTAGGCATGGAAGACATCAAGGGACTTTACTAAGAAGAAAAATATTTCAAAGAAATCTATAATACTTGTCACTAATATTTGCAAGGATTCAAAGTTGATCATATTGATTATATGTTTCAGGAAGGTTTATTATTCAAAGGACAATTTCTTTGCATACCTCACAATTCTAAGAGAGAGAACATCATTAGGGAGAAACATCAAGGCAGTTTGGGAGGTCATTTTGGGCTTGATAAGATATTAGAAAAAGTGACCAGATATTATTATCAGCCAAAGGTACAAGCTGAAATTAGAATGTTTTTTGAGCAATGTAGCATGTATCAAAGAGCTAAGGGAACAAGAAGTAATGCGTGACTATACCAACCACTACCCATTCCACAACAACCATGGGAATGTGTGAGTATGGATTTTGTGATGGGATTTCATAAGACTATAGGAGGCTATGATAGTATCTATGTAGTGGTGGATAGGTTCAACAAAATGTCTCATTTTATCCCTTGTAAGAACACAAATGATGCCCCCAATGTTGCAGGTCTAGTCTTCAAGGAATGATTAGAATTCATGGGTTACCAATCAACATTGTTAGTCATTGAGATAGAAATTTTGTTAAGTGGATAGTTAAGTATAACTATTTTAATTATGTTTAGTTGTTTTGAGATGAGTTAGTTAATCTCATAAGTTTATGTGTTTGTAATAAAGGACTTATCATAGTCCATTTTGTTTGTAATAGGCCTAATTGAGAAATTATGTAAAAAATTCTCTTAGGACCTTATTTGACTTGTGTAAGGGTTGATATAGCCTCCCTTAAGTTCATTGATGGTTTTATCTAGTTTATGTTGAGAGTCATTAGTATTCAAAACATGACAAACATGCTAATGTGCTGAGCCACATTCCCTAGGTTGACAACAACTTAGCATTTTGCAAGGATACTTAGCATTGTGAAAGGATAATAGGAGTTGGTTACATAGAAACACATGATAAGGCTTATATAATCCAAGTAATTCTTTTTTATGAGGTTGGTTGACGTTAATCAAAAAATCCATCATTGAAAGTATAGATAAATTGTTGTCACAACTAGTTTTTTGAGTTTTTGATGTGTTTTCATGCATTATATGGCTTGTGTATAGATGTTTTGAGACTTTGTGTTGTGATATTTAGTTATTTCTCTAAATTACCTTTCATTTTCACTTGGTTTCATGCTTTGAATCGATCTGGTTGAAAAGTTATAATCAAATTATTATAAACTAGTCTAGAATCTTGATTTTCATCATTGCCATGCAAATAGAGGGCTCTATTACCACTTGCCATGATTGAAAATGCTTGATACCTAGTAAGAAGTGGTAATGGATTTTTTAAATTGTATTATAGTATTTATTTTATTTGTACATATATTTCAAATGAAGTTATGGTGATGCCCTAGGCTGATCCTTGAGTTTGGATGAGCTTGTGGAGAGGGAAAATCAGTTTGGTTTGGAGTTTTGGTGTGAAGAAATAAACCATTAAGTATATGTTATGGAAATATATTTGAGTCCTCTTTCCAATGGTGTATGGGGTTTACATATATATTATGATTGGTGAAGCATTTGAAGCATAAACATAAAATTTGTCTTGAAAGCCTAGAAACCCTTAAAATGCAACTCAGTGTGGGGCCTGTATCTTTTCAACCATCTGTTGGAAATTTTTGATTTTGGAGTATGTTTGTTAAAACCTTATTTTTCTCATTATAAATGGTGTGATTGAGTATTTTATTTCTCATTAAAAAGTTACATCTATCTATGTATGGGTCTATCTAGAGACATAAAAGAGCTTGTTTTGAAGTGTCAACAAGATTCAAGAATGTTGTATGGAAAGAATAGATAATTAAAGAACACAAAGGGGAATTATGGGAGTAAAAATTCATGTTAGTGATCCAATAGCAAGGGTTGTGGGATTTCAAGGGAAGTAAGGCTATACCTAGGAGGCAAGCCTTGGGATTAGGCCTAGGAGGTCTAATAGATTGAAAACTATACTAAGAGCATTGGATGATCTCACTGGTGCTATAGATAGATTTATTGAACCCCATAAACCATTTGCATCAATCGAGTATGAAAAAAGAGTTCTAAATCCTTCAATTCTAGCTATAGGAGCAAAAGTTTCTCCATAATCAAATCCTTCTTCTTGTGCATAACCCTTGCATACCAATCTTTCTTTGTTTCTTGTTATTTCACTATTTTCATTGAGCTTGTTCCTAAAAATCCACTTTGTCCCAATAATTTTTTTGTCTTTAGGTCTTGGCACAATTGTCCAAGTATTTTTCTTCTCAATCTAGTAAATTTCTTCATTCATTGCTTGTATCCAATCTTCATTATCTAAAGCATTTTGTATTGTTTGGAGCTCAAACTCACATAATAAGCATGCATCTCCTTTGAGTTTTCTCCATGTCATAATAGCTAATTCAGCATATCCAATGATTTGATTTGGTTTATGATGTCTTCTCACATATTTTTCCAACATAGGTAGTTTTCTTCTTGATTCTTCTTTAGGTTCATTTGGAAAACCAATCTCATGCTCATTTCCTCTTCCTTGTTCTTGTTCGACTTCAGGTTCTAAATGCTCAACATTCATTATCTGATGGTCAACACTTCTTGTCTATGACTTGACATCTGCAGTCTATTTCTTGGCACACATTCTCTATTGCTCAACAATTTATATTGTACTTCATCATTTCCTGTTTAATGGGAACTTGCAGCTTGGATTGTTTATTCACATTGAGTGTTGGGAGCATGATCATCCACATAAATGAATGTACTGTAGTCTTCAAGTTCTTCATTACATGAAGTATCACATTACATGAAGTATCACCTTTTTCTACAAACTCATCAACTTTTACATTTGCACTTTCCACAACTTTGTTAGTGTTAGAATTTAAACACTTATAGGCTTTTCTTTTTGTAGAATAACCTAGGAATATTCCTTCATCACTTTTTGCATCAAGCTTTCCATTCCTATTATATTTTAGTATATAACATCTACTTCCAAAGATTTTGAAATTTTAACTTTAGGGGCATAACCATGCCATAGTTCAAAAGGTGTAGCATTTGTACCTTTCTTGACTTGAACTCTATTCAAGGTATAGACAAAAATACTAATCACTTCTCTCCAATATTTCTATGATACACTCTTCTCCATCATCAGTGTTCTTGCACAACCCATTATTGATCTATTTCTTCTTTCAACTATCCCATATTGAGGAGGTGCCCTTGGTGTAGGCATATGTCTTTTAATTCCTCTATCATTGTAGAATATATTGAACTCATGTGAGATGAATTCACCACCTTTGTTAGATCTCAAACACTTGAGACTCTTCCCTATTTCTTTTTCAACTCTATCCAAATACCACTTTAATAATTGAAAAGAATCAGATTTAACTTTAAGAAACATCATAATCATCATTATAGAGTAATCATCCACAAATAGAATGAAATATTGATCTCCACAATAACTTTTAACACCAATGGGTCCAAAAAGGTCAATTTGAACCAATTCCAAAATATCACTAGAAGTGAATGTTTTTCTCTTAAAAGTAGACTTGGTCATCTTTCCTAATTAACACTATTTACACATAACATTACCAAGCTTCTTTAGTTTTGGAAATCATCTTACCTTCTTCATGTTACTTATATTCACCAAATTCTCAAAATTCACACGTCATAATCTTTTGTGCCATAACCAAACATCTTCTTGTTGTGCAAACATACATGTCTCATTTTAGAGGTCTAAATAAAATAAGTTACCTCTTGTTTCCTCACTAGTTCCAATTAGTTTACCATCATGATCGTGTATCTTGGTCTTTTCATTGTGAAATTCAACTCTGTAACCTAATATGTTTAGTTGTGAAACATTCAAAAATTGTAGTTAAGTCCTTCAACCTAGTAAACATTGTCACATGTTATCTTGTTAGTCAATTGAATAATGTCTTTCCCTTTTATAACACATGGGATATCATTACCAAATTTAACACATCCACCTATTTATGGACCAATATCTTTGAATTTTTCTTTGCCACTAGTCATATGATTGGAACATCCACTATCAATTATCCAATTATCACTTTTGTTTCATATAAGAATTAATGTAATTTTCTCATCTTTATCAAAATCATCTTTCATAGAAATATATACCACTTCATCATCATTACTCTTAGATTCACTATTAGTCTCTTTTTTAGAAAGATAACATGATTTATTACCTTTTTTATCCTTGCTCCTCATGTACTATTTGTCATCTTTTCTTCCTTTGTACTTTATTTCTTTCCTCTCATCCTCACTTTCTTTGTCAAGACATCTAGCAGCAATATGGCCAATTTTGTTGTATAAAAAATAAATGATAGGTAATTTACCTTTGTATTTACCTCTTCCTCTTCCAAACCTTTATGTAATGAGGGCTTCAAGTTCATCAATCTCATAATCAGAACTATCACTTTCAATCTTTGCATGTTTTCCTTTCTTCTTGCTAAGAACTAGTTGTGATTTGAAAGAAGATTCAATGGTAGCAGGTGTGTAGTTATCAAAATTAGACATTTCAAAAGTAGTAAGTCTACCAATTACACCTTCTAAGGTCAAGTTTTTACCTGGTGTGCATCTTACTTCTTGAATTGTAGAGATTGTAATGGCATATCTAGGGAGTAGAGTCATCAATACCTTTCTTATCACTTTTTCATCTTCAATTGTTCCATTTGTTCCTTGAATGGCACTCAAAACCTCTTTTATTCTTGTGTAGTATTTGAATATGTTCTCACCTTCCATCATTCTCATGTCATGAAACTTATCTCCAAAAAATTTGGATTTGGCTCTCAAGACATTGCCATCACCTCCATATATGGCTTTCAATTTGTCCCACATTTTCTTTGCATTGTCAAAATCTTTTAGGTCATCAAACTTGGAATAGCTTAGGGTTGATGCAATCTCCAACATTGCTTGGTTTTTCTCTAACTTCTATTTTAGTTGTTCAACTTAGTCATAGGAGAAGTTACCTTTACATATTCTTTGTCTAGAAAACCAACAACAACATCACTAATGCTTGATATGTGCAACCTCATCAAGGTCTACGATGCAGGAAAGTTCTCCTTGTGTAGCTTTGGTACATCCCTCTTATTAGTCATGATCTTTAGCTTTAAGTACCTTCAAACTTCTCTCTGTAAGAACTAAGCTTTGATACCATTTGTTAGAAATGTTTAGAATAACTACAAAGGGGGGGGGGGGAGGGGGTGAATTAGTTACTCAAAGTCCATATGTACCACTTGAACAATTTATACATTAAACACTTCATTGTTATGCTTATACTTCTATTTTCTTGGTCACTACTATAAAACTATCATAAACTTTAACTTGCACTACATAATGAAAAGATCAACATATGTAAAACATTCATAAGGCACTCATCACAGTTTGACACTAGGATTTTACATGGAAACCAAATTTGGAAAAGATTGCTAGCAACATGTCACTCTTTTTCACTCTTTAAAAGTGAGCTTTGTTAGGAGCCATCCTTGTTAAGGGTTACAAGACACACTATTAAATGTGACTTGGTTAGAGGATTTAACCACCATGTTAAGAGTTGCCTTGTAAGAACACATTGATCATTCCATTAAAATGTCACTTAGTTAAAGGATTTACATAGATCGTTAAGTCTTGAAATGATAGTTAGGTCAACTTCTATTAAAAGAATTTAAATAATCTTTTTTTACAATGATAAGAAAGAAAATAGTAGGTTTGACTTGTGTGAGTACAACTCACTTTTGCAAGTTCAGATCTTCGTTTGGTCCTTATGTTGGTTTACTGATAAGACTTCCATTGTCTTCTCTGATCTTGATCTACTTGGCTACCCTTAAAGAAATTAGTCCACTTATCTCATAAAAACTTAAGCCTTCTCCTCTAATTTACTTATAAAAAAAACATCACATCTGTAAGCTTTCTCCTTTATCTTCACGTACACACTCACTCGTATGTTTCTGATCAAACTTGCTTTGTATGAATTCACATACAAACTCATAGAAACACTAGATAAGGTTGGACTTTAAACAACATTTAATTTTTTGTTCTTCATCACCTTAAATAGGAAATCTATGCTTTACCATTTTTTATATCTACCATAAATCTTAGGGTTTATGATCAGATTCGACTTGATTCAGTATATATGTTCATCATCTTAATCATCTTCTAGAAACTTCTTTAGAATCTATTTGTTAGGTCTTTACCTAATCTCCTTCTCAAATTTGTGATCCAACTCATTAATTTTAGCTTCAACATATTTTACATCTCCCAAGAAATCATTTAAGTCAGCTTGGTCTTTTGATTCCTTTGAATTCAATCTTTTATCATCACTCAACAACCTAAAATTAGGATACTTGATTGCTATGACTCTTTCTGGCTTGATATCAACTCACTTTGTCAATTGATGCTAATGCTCAGTCAACACTAGATTTGTTTGACACATACTATAGCTCAATTGACATTGGCATTACTTAGCATTTTTTAGAATTTAGATTTTACTCAGCTTGGCTTAGCTTTGTTGACATAAATAATTACTTTGTTATATCAAAGTCTATCTAATCAAATGTCCATTGTAATTTCCTTTTCATAACTTCAACCTTTCCTCTAGGTGCTATAGTTATGAGTGACTTTGTCAAATCCTCTTCATTAATCAAATAGAAATGAAATTTTATTAGGTAGCAACATGTCTTATTCATAGATTTGATATCAATAAAAAAACAAAATTTGTTACACTATTAAGTTTTCAACACATCTCTTTGCTATGCGTTGGCGGTTTGCACCCAATGAAGTTCATTTGTGATTACTAGTTGGTGATGCTCTCTACATTCATTAAATCTTGTTTACAATTACTAGTGTATATTCCCTTCTTTTTTTGAATTTTGGTTAATCAAGATTTTTCAAAGTACTCTTGATTCTATAGGTAGTCATCGAAACATGGCATATCCCATCTCAACTATATTGGTATCATATTATATATTGAGTTCTATCTTTGAGGCAAGATTTTTTGTGAATTTTATTTGGGCTTAGATTTTTTTGGGCAAGAAGTTTAGATTCACACATACATCATTGAGCTTTAGATTCACATCTTGTATTTCCTATGGAAATGAGTGAAGTAGATTTTGATCAATTATTCCAATTACATTTGTCTATCCATCATCATGCATGTATTTGATATATTGTGCATTTGTTTCTAGGTATTGAGAATGATTCTCAAAAGTGTTAGTTATTTGAGGATTTGTAAATTGACCATTTTTAATCCCATGAGGACACTTTCTACAAGAATGGTGGTTATTGTTCAATGGTCATGTATATTTTTATCAGTGGTCTTTTGGTATTCAATCTTCCTCAACTTTGTGTCACTATTCATGATAACCTATGGTGAAGATAGTATAACAAACCAATACTACATTTTTCATGTTTTTGAGTTTGAAGGCATTGTGTCGGGTTGAGAGCTAGAGGTTATTTCCTATTCATATCATGTGTGGTGCTCAATATGTTTTAAATTCTGCATCAAAACTAGAAATCAATTTGCATCTAGTTGTGAAAAATCTTTGAAGGAGGCTGATGATGACTGCTTGCAGAGCTTAGGAATATTATTTTCCTTTCTTGTCAAGAGATTCTTTCCATAAGAGGTGGTTCAAAATTAGGGAGTGTATCATTTATGTTGACTTACTAAAAATCATCTAGAAAAACTCATCTACATGTGAAAATTAGAGGTTAAAAAAAAAACATGAATAATGATACTTGAAGTAGAGTTGAAATTCTTGTGGCATATCTAGATAGTAGAATAATGTTTTAGAAGATGGTACATGAAATTGCAAGAATGTAGAAGTAAAGTTATGTTTGTATTTTCTATTTCCAACAAGCAACTGATAGTGGTTCTAGAATCATGGATGTACGACTATTGGTTCAGTGCACAATTACTTTATATATATGATGGTTAGTATTCTCATGCAAATGCATATATGAATAGTATTTTATTTGAGCATTAATTTATATATATCTCTTTTGACAGGTTGATTTTTCTCTCTTGGTTGTAGAATGCAATAAGATAATGATTTTATATTTAGAGGGACACTATTCAACTTCAGAGGGAGATTATGTGATAGAGGGAGATGTCAAAAACTTTTCAAGTTTATATGATAGTCAACCATCATAATTTGGTCCCTTCTAAGGGGAGTCTCTATTATTAAATTTCTCCTAGTTGAGAAGGAGTCTTTATTAAGAGAAAATCTCAGTTATTAAAGTTGTCCCTGCTAAAGGGAGTCTCTGTTAAGAGAAAATCTTGGTTATTAATGCATTCTTCTCTGGGAGAAGATTGAGGTGAAAGCCCCAATTCCAACCTTTGGAAATAGGTATGGTGGATCACCCTCTACAATTAGGAATTGTGGAAATGTATTATTCTCTAGGAGAAGAATGAGGTGAAATCCCTCATTCCACCCTCTATGAGTAAGTACAATGGATCACACTTTTCATGTAGGCATGGTGGAAATTATTCTTCTCTAGGAGAAGTTTGAGGTGAAATACCTTGTTCCACCATTTGTGAGTAGGTATGGTGGACCACCCTCTTCCATTAGGCATGGTAGAAATGTATCCTTCTCTAGAAGAAGTTTTAAGATAAAATTCTTCGTTCTACCCTCTACGAGTAGGCATGGTGAAATTTATGTGTGTGACTTCACTCTATGTACTTATGAAGTAACTATGGTGGATTATTTTATGTTAAGATAATATATGATATGGGAACTTATCATCTTTAGTTGTAGCTATGTGTGCATGCCTAACTAAAGTCCTCTCTCTTGCTAAGAGGGAGTGTTGAAGTTTGTAGCTACAATAGAGATCTTCATATCTAATTTTATGAGATGACCATTATGGTCATCTTCAGCTAAAAAAGATGTATCCGACTATAACTAAGTTAATATTATGTGTCATACACCTTGCGAAGAGGCATGCATATGGAAATGTTAAGTGTTTGGAAATTTGAATCATCTTACATTTAGAATTTGAAGAGACCATCTATGTAAAATAAAGAGTCAAATGCAATATATTTATATGATTGATCAATATATTGTAATAAGGTCAAGTGAAAATCATTATACTCAAAGTCTCAACCATTTTTATCTTCAATAATATAGATATTTTTCTAGTGTAGTTGGGTTTTTCCCTTCAAGTGGAGGGGTTTTCCCAAGATAAATATTTTGTATTTTTTGTGCATCTTATTTACTTTTCATGTGTCATTTATCTAATTTCTAGACATAAATATTAATAGTAGGAATCTAATCAAATATGTTTTTCTTTTCTACATACAAATAAGTAATCCAATAGTTAACTAAATGAAAATAAATAAATATATGCCAACATATTTTAATATGATCTAACATTTAGATAGTTACAAAGGATATATGCTAATAAATGTGTAGCCACATTAGGAAACCATGTACAAAATAAATACCTCTTGAAAGAGGAGCGAGGGAACTTGAAGATAAAAATTCCATTAGAAAAATGGATTGGTTGTGACAAATTTGGAGGTTGTTAACCATGTAAAAATTATCACCTCTCAAAAGTTGAGAGAAGTTTCCAAAAAATATTCTATAAATAAAACTTAGTACAATGTCTTTTGCATTTCTTTGATATTGACATGTTGATGCTAAGAGACACCACAATTAAATTAGTTGTTTGAGCTTGAATTGAAGAAAGTGGTAATCTAGAACTTATAGGAAATAGATGTAGAAAAATATCCAAAATGATTAGATTACTATAATGAAGTTTTCATTAAAGAAAATATAAATATCCTCAAGGATGTCCTCCGAACTTGCTAGATGGGATTTGCAAAACAAACTTGATATATGTATTAAGTACTCATCACATCTCTGTCTTCCAAACTTGACATATTGTGCCATGCCATTGGAAGCCCAAAGGGAGTAACAATAAAATGGAGTTTATGCATATGTCAAGAACTTCAATTAATGAATGGATAAATTGTTAGTATTTGAAGATGATGTAAACTAGCAATTTTAACATTTTGTGTGTAGATTTCAAATATGTTTAATTTTTTTTGGAATTGATTTGTATCTATTTTTTCAACTCCTTTGAAGATTAGATTTTTTTTAGATATATATAAAGAGTTAAATATTACACATTCAAATGTTCATCAAACCAACATAAATAATAGAAAAAATAGATCAATGATTAATACAAATATTTTTTGATATATTTAATGGAAAAAAGTTATCTATGTGACCAAATACTATTTTCATTATTTTCGTACAAATATATAGATATCAAAAAGATTAAAAGGAACATACCACACTTTAATTATTGACTCTCCTACATACCCAAGTCACGCAACCAAAGTGGCCATCCATCCATCTAATGATTTTCTTTTCTTGAACCATCTGAGCGTATTGGTGCCTATCCTTTTGGAAAAATGACCTGGGTTGGGGCTAGTGGGATGATAGCTAAAGGGATATCCTTCATGAGGTTTTCAACATGTTTTGTGCACCTTTCTCTAAAAATGTTCAACTTTGCCAGGGAATTTTCTAATTCCATCTCAAATTAATATCTCATCTTTGATGGCTTGACCCATGTATGACCATGGGATATCTCTCATCTCCCCAATCTAACCATATCATATTGGAGAAAATATTCAAATTCCTTCTTGTTTACATTGATGGTTACAAAGACCTCCAATTCAATGTTATGCATAATGAGTCTCCTTTGAGACTCAATAAGAGCTCTCATGAAACTATTAAAAATATTGTGATTCCCAAATTTCCAAATAATCCAAAGTATTTCAATTGATAATTAAGCTAAAAATATATTTAAATATTTCCTAAGGCTCAGTATGCATCCACAAATCAACTCAATAACATTGATGGTACCATTAATGACTATGCCAAATAGGTGCCATATTTCTCTAACAAAATGTGCTTAAAAAGAGATGGCTTAAAGTTTCAGGTAGTCTACAGAATGTGTAGAGATTAAAATTTCCATTTGGTTGTTTGAAAGGAAGCATGTGTATTATTAATTTCAGAAAAAAATCATTAATTTTTTGGATCCAGCATTCTATGCTTGATACATTCAAACAATTATTTGTAAAATGTGTGATCTTGTTTGTTGGTTTTCTAAGATCTCTACAAACATACTAATCACTGATATGCATTTGGTATGTGTTTTCAAAATGGTAGCAACCTCTTATTTAAATTGAGAATAAGAACTAAAGAGACATGTCTATATGTTAATTAGACAATTAATATAATAAATATTTAATCAACACACACACACACACACACACACACACACACACACACACACACACACACACACACACACACACACACACACACACACACACACACACACACACACACATGCACACATTCATGCATGCACATGCACACACATGCGCACACGCGCACACACACACACATAGATATACTTTTTTCTCTCATATAACACTGAACTTATATACATATATATTGTATCTCATATATAATTATATATAGGTTTATTTGAAGAAGCTACCAAACATCAACATTTCCTCTTAGCTAGAGAGGATAAACACACTTATTACCTCAAAGTAATACCAAGTTAGCAAGATTAAGGATATATTTGATAGGAAGATATCTATAATTTTGATATCACATTTGATATCAAGAGTATTGGTCTCCCAAAATATTGACATATGATATTCACCAAATACTCAATAAGGTTTAATATCACATCTGATATCATGAATATTGGTCTCCCAGAATACATGATATTCACCAATTACTTAAAAATGTTTAATATCACATATGATATAATGAGTATTGGCCTCCTAGAATATCAATGATATTCACCAAATACTCAATAAGGTTTGATATAACATCCAATATCAAGAGTATTGGTCTCTTAGAATAGTAATGATATTCACCAAGTACTTCCAGAATGTTGAGATGCAAGACATTCACCATATAATCAATTTGTTTGATCTCATAATACAAGTTATTGTAAGATCATCACCTTATAGTAACTTCTTCAAATACAAGTGATATCATTTGGAAGTCATCACTTCCTCATGATGTACATAGGGGGTAGGCCCTTTAAAATCACATAGTCATGAGGTATATTCATAAATCACAGTCTTGTTGACTGCTACAATTCATTGATCACTAGAGAATCCATCTCAACATGGTTTACTCCCTTTGAATCAATATGACTGAGATCACCGAAGGTTGTTTGAATCATATCCTCTATTTTCTTCCTATATTTCAAGGTTGCCTCTAATGAAATTTCAACCTCCCTTTAAATATCAATCTCCCTCTTCTTGCAATAACATTCTTTTAGGAAAAGACCATGCCACATAAATATTATATTATAAATAAGAATGTTAGTATTTTAAATTATGTTTGTTATTAACAACAAAGAAAATCTCATTATTATCATGATTTACATTATAATTCTCAATTGTTAAATTCATAGATATATTTTATATAGATTTATATTAAATAGTTTACAATTGAGAAAAATAATTTCACATCTATAAAATGAGAATTCATAAAGCTCTAATATATATACATGTACACATATATACATATACATACACATATATATCTATATATATACATATACACATAAATATACATACATACATACATACATACATACATACATACATACATACATACATACATACATACATATATATATATATATATATATATATAGACATATATATACATCTATATATATACACACACACATTTATATACATATATACATATATATACACATATACATATATACATATATATATGTGTGTGTGTGTGTGTGTGTGTGTGTGTGTGTGTGTGTGTAAAATTTCATCATATCATATGTGCAAGGTAATATTCTTATCTTCTAACATGTTTCAATCACATAACCTTTTGATATATGATAACATTATAATTGTTATTTAAGTCCATAATTAATTGTTTTGAAAATATATGTACTTTGTACATTTACAATCAACACATTATACATCAGATTATAAAGAATAATAAGGGAATAATTACATAGCTTATTTGATGTATTTGACCTCATATAATTATGTGATTCTACCTTTACCTCTCTTTCTATGTAATACATTGAGGAATATAGGGCCTTTATTATGGTCCTTAACAAGTGTCTTATTTGTTAACTACAATGAGCCCATAGATTATCTTCTTATTAATCTCTTATCTTTTCACGATATATGCTCCCTTATCTTATTTATGTGAATACCGCTATTTCCATGTCTGTCCACATAGGCATAATCTATATTGTAGGTAATATTTTCACCATTGTCAAAGCAAGAGAAGCATTTTTACCTTCTATATTTTACTTTGTCCAACTAAGCACTATTTATGGTTAATGCCACATGTAATGGATTTCATGATCAAGGCTAGACTCATATTTTGTGTCACAATGCTCCCATTTCTAGACCCTTATAAGATATAAAAACTTGCCTTGATCTATGTGTGATTTGTATCCATGAACGAGGGGTGTCTTGATACAAAAAAAATAATATGATCATGCCAACCCTTCTTGCTCATTCATCCATACCATGATTTTTGTAGTTTGACCAATGTGTAATAAATTACTTGTCCAACGTGCCATGTTTGCATTATATATATTTTCTACATTTAGAACCCACTATTTGGCCTCTTCTCTGGAACTTATTTCCATTCACATCTTTTATAGAACCATACTGACATACACCTCAACATGAAAAAAGTAGTTGTCAATCCTTGTTAAGCTTGCAGACAAGAGAGTCATTCACAACAAAAGAGACTCAATAAATCTTAAACTATTTGGACCAGTTAACAGGTATGTTAAAGACATAGCACACACTATTTGATAGCAGAGGAGTAACATTAGAGATAAACAATTAAATGTAGGACTCAACAAATTATTGTGATGTAGGAGCATCTAATGATGTAAGAGAAACCCTGTATCACCAAAAAATATGCTTAGTGTTAGTTTTTGTTTAATATTTTTGAATTTTTGGATACCCATTTGGGCCAAATAAAGATTCCAACTCTCATAGTTCCACTATTCATTTTCTTGGTTAGTGTTTTTGATCACCTCAGGATATGTGCCAGTGTAGAAAGTAGGTTATTTTGTAATTAAGCCATAGTTATGATGAGTTAGAGGGTATAATTTGGATGTATTATTTTAATTTTAATTAAAAATATTCTAGAAAAAGAATTAGGTCCAAAGGCTTTATGGTTTGAAAGTTATTATACTTTTAATTTGCCTGGAGACCCCCTAAGAATGCTTCAAAGTCAGGTTTTAGGCACTAAATGGCCTTGTACGAGCCCAAAAAATGAAGTATAAAAAAATTTGGTCCAAATGTCTACAGAACACTTGAATATCTTTTTGAAAATGTAAATAGTTCATTAATCAGAGTCCTTGATAAAAAGTTATGCCTCTTGGAAGTTGGACTACCATTTCTGGATTCTTCTAATTTTGCACTAACTTTTGACATGTATTCTATAACCTTCTACTTGGTGGTGGATGCCAAATGGCATATTTTAAAATGTATTCCTAACCCTAAACCTAATTTAGATTACTTATGATTATTTCTTGCATTGTAAAGTCAATTTTTTGGTGGACTTTGGGAGAAAGTACTGTAAGAAAGGTTTTTCTCTAGAATTTGATAACATTGTAACCCCACATGGCATGTAGTTGAGTCTATTTTATTTGTACTAAATGTGAGAGAATAAAATTTCTAATAATAAGATTCTCCTTTTCCTAATTTGTTCATTTTGTCTTGGGTCATTCCCTCTTCAAGTGTATTAGAGCTAGAGTTCATGAGTGTGTGGACAGATTGCTGATTGTGAGGTAGTTTGCACTAGGACCATGATTTGGGCTGAGTGTGTAGAGAGATCGCTGATTGTGAGGAATTTTATACTAGGGTTCTAATGGAAGCATAAAGATGTGTCCACAAAGAGAGCATGGTGGGAGAGTCATAGGTGTTACACTTGAGGGTTTTAGAGCCTTCCAAAAGAAAATGCAAATGAAAGGGAAGAAGAAGGAAATGTTGATCATGCAGTAGAAGATGAAGTTTTGGACCTAGAGGAGGAAAATATTTTCAAGATCATTTCTAATATTGGAAAAAGATCTAAGTTTTATGTTCCCACATTTTTGGGAAATCTTAACCTAGAGGAATTGATTGATTGGATCAATGAATTGGAAGAGTACTTTGAATATGAAGATATTGAGGATCCTGATAGGGTCAAGTTTGTGAAGGAAGAAATTAAGGGATGTGTGAAGATTTGGTGGTAGGAGACCCAATTAGAGTGAAATAGAAGAGGGAAAGACAAAATGACTAGATGGGATCAAATGATAGCTAAAATAAAGCATGACAGTTCATTCCCATGGATTACGACCTTAATTTTTTTCAAGAAGATTCAAGGGCTAGAGAAAGTGGGAAATTTTGTCTAGGAATACACAAAGAATTTTTACTGAGTCCTTATTAGGATGGGGCATGTACAAGAAAACATGGAGAAGGTTTCCCATTACCTTAATGAGTTAAGAACTAGCATCAAGAGGAGCTAAGTCTGATTAGAATGACCAACATTGAAGAGGCATACTAGTTTTCCTTTCAAGTTGAGGAGAAGCTAAAAAAAATGTTTGATGGAAGGAAAAGAGGGTGTGGTCAAGGAGGAAGGGGTGGTGGTAGGTCATTTGGAGGCCAAATTTAGGACCAAAAGAAAAATGGAGATATGGGTACCAGTCGAAACTAGAGGAATGAGGGTTTTAACTACTCCCATGATCAAAACTTTGGAGACCAAAAAGGAAGAGGTAGAGGATGTGGAAAAGGTTTGGGAAGAGGAGGCTTTTGTGGTACCTATTTTTATTGCAATGAAGAAGGTGATTGAACCTATGAGTGCCCACAATGCCAAGGAAGGATAGATTAGAGAGCTGATGGTCTAGCAAGGGTTACTCATTTGGATGATGATGCTAAGTCATCATATTCAGAGGATGTAGAAAGAGAAGTTATCATTAATGAAAGGGTCTTGTTGAACGGTAGGACTAAACCTAGACAAATGAGGATTCTATCTTGTACCAAGTGCAAGTGTGAGGGTAGATGCTATGATGTGATTGTTGATGGTGAGAACACTAACAACTTGGTGTCAGAGGAGATGGTCTCAAAGCTAAGGATAAAAAGGGAGAAACACCCCCATACATATCAAATTTCCTGGGTGTAGGGTGCTCATAAGGTCCTAGTTAGTGAACAATGTTTAGTAAAGTTCAAGATTGGGGGTTTCCATGATGAGGTTCTCTATGACATCATCTTGATGGATGTATGCCATTTGTTGTTGGGAAGGTCGTGGTAGTTTGATAGGTGTGTTGTACAGATGATGGTCATGCAAATACATATTCTCTAAAAAAGAATGGAGTTCATCACAAGTTGAAGCCCTTGATAAAGGAGGGTGAAAAGGTATGCAATAGTGCTAGGGTATGTCTTGTTTAATGAAGACAATTTCTGGATAGCATGAGACATCAGCGTATGTGTTATGCTTTAATTCCTAGAAAGAACAAAAAAGGTAGTAGTGAAGTTCTAGCTAAAGTTTCAAGTCTATTAAGTGAGTATGGAGATGTCATATCTGATAATGTCCCAGATGGGTTTCTACCAGTAAGGAAAATTAGTCATCAAATAGATTTAGTCCCTAGAGCTAGTTTTCCTAACAAGGCCACTCATAGGATGACTCCTTCTGAGACTAAGGAGTTGAACAAACTAGTTTAAGTGTTGTTTAGGAAAGGTTTAGTTTGAGAGATCCTGACTCCATGTGGTGCATCTATAGTACTAGCACCAAATAAGGATGGAGAGTGGAGGATGTGCACAAATTCTCAGGCTATAAACAAGATAACCATCAAGTATCGATTTCCTTTGCCAAGGATGGACGATCTTAAGGATTGCTTGAGTGGAACTCAATATTTCACAAAGATAGATCTAAAGAGTGGTTATCACTAGATATAGATAAGAGAGGGAGATGAGTAGAAGACTGCATTCAAGACTAAGGAGGGTCTATATAAGTGGTTAGTCATGCCCTTTGGAATGACCAATGCACCAAGCACCCTCATGCAACTTATGAATGAGGTACTAAAGAAATTTTTGGGAAATTTTTTTATTGTCTATTTGGATGATATTTTGATTTTCAATAAGTCTCTGGAAGAACATTTGTTACACATTTTTAGTGTCCTTGAAAGGTTAAGGGAAGAGAAATTTTTGATTAATTTGAAGAAGTGTGGATTTTTCAAAAAGGAGTTAGTCTATTTGGGGTTTGTTGTATCAGTTGAAGGTCTCAAAATGGATCCAAAGAAGGTGAAGGTCATCCTAGAATGACCTAGTTCAAGGTCTACCACTAAGGTGAGGTCATTGAATGGTTTGGCTAGTTTTTATAGGAAGTTCATTAATAATTTTATTAGTATATGTGCACCCCTAACTAAAATAATGAGAGGGGATAAATAAGAGTTTAGATGGACCACATGAGCTACCAAGAGTTTTGAGTCTCTAAAGAAGAAGGTGATAGAGAAACTTGTGTTGGTACTTCCTAATTTTAACAAAGTAATCCAAGTGGATTATGATTCTGGTGGTAGCACTATTGAGGCTGTGTTGAGCCAATAAGGTAGGCCTATTTACTATTTTAGTGAAAAATTGAATGATGCATAGAAGAGGTATTATGTTTATAATCAGAAGTTATATGAAATACAACATGCCTTAAAAAAATGGAGGCATTATTTGTTTCCAAAATATTTTTTCTTGTATACTAATCATCAGGCATTTTAGTACCTAAATAGCCAAGTTAAATTGAATCAGAGACATTTGAAATATGTAGAGTTCATACAAAGCTATACATTTGTCTTAAAACATAGAAGTGGTAGGTCTAATAGAGTTGCATATGTATTAAGCAGGAGAAATTTGTTGTTGACAAAAATGTAGGTTGAAGTTGTTGGGTTTGATGAACTTGTAGACACCTAAAATTGTCCAATTGAGCACAAATACCTTTATTCTGACCAATTAAATAGATATTTATTATTTATTTAATTTTAGTCTTATCCTAACTTTAATTAAATAAATTTACATTTACTTAATTACATTCATCTTTCTTTGATTTAAATAAATTTAGATTTATTTAAGCCTAACCTATTTCCCCTCATCCACTTGCATCTTAATCCTTCACTTTAATTAACTAAAATACTTCTTTTACTTAATTAATCCCTTTTAATCCCACTTGGAATTAAATATTAAATTTAATTCTATTTGAGCACATGGCTCTTAATTTTAACCCTCAACTAACCTCACTTCCCTAACCTAACCCATCCTTCTAACCTAGGTCAATCCACTTATCTACTAATTAATCCTAGTTTCTCATCTAATCATATCCTTAATCATTTGCACAATCCTAACCAAAGGATTAGTAAACCCTAGTCACATGTGGCACGTGACTCTTACAAACTTACACATTTGTCCTCATTCACATGTGAATCAAAATTTCTCACACATGTGTGAGAAACCTAGATCCTGCAACCCTCTTACATATGTCATTGACCCATCACTTTCAAAGGTGTCTCACACATGTGTGAGAAACCTTGATCCTCCAACCCTCTTACACATGTCGTTGACCCATCAAATCAAAGGTTGCTTACACATGTGTGAGCATCTTTCCCCTTTTAAATGGTCAAAACCCTAATTCACACGAAGTCCACTTGGCCTCCACCTCATGGACACCTCATCGATCCTGAGAGATCCTAGCCCTTCATCTTACATTGAATCTCAACCATCCATTTCATCTCATTTCCTATAAAATAAGAGGCCTCTCCTCATTTGCATAAGCAATGTTCAACCCATTGTTATGCTAAAGGAATGTGAGTAACCACATCCCACAACAATGAAATCATCAACAACTTGGTGATTTTAAGAGGTTTGCATTAGTGTTGTTTTGAATAGTTTAAACTCTTTTTGATTTCATGTCATCACTATTTACATGTTTACTTCCATATTTTGAGGTGTATGTAATGATGTAGGAAGTAGTATAGTTTCTTATGCTTCTTTTTTGTAGCATTTTACATACTACATTTTGGAATGCCTGGTGGGACCCACTTCATGGGTTCAAACTAACCATCTAATGTGTTTTTGAGTATATTTGTGAGTTTTTGAGCTTGTAGATTGAAGAAGCACTTGGAGATCAATTTTCATGAAGAACCTTACAGCAAGCCAAAAAGCTCATCATTGTGCTTAGAGCACACAATAGTAGTATTTCAACATATAACACTCTAACATATTGCTTGTTTTATCATTTTCAAGTTGTAAGAGTGTGTATACATTGACTATATTTTAATATTTATGCAAAAAATTAAAAAAAATTTGTTGTTAAATAAATAGATAAAAAGTTTGTTTTATTTTGTTTTATCTTATTTATTCTTTTTTATCATTTCTATATATATTAATAATATAAATATATATAATATCATATATTTATATAATATATATACACATTTAAAAAAAAAACATTGTCAAAGTCTAAATAGAAAAAAGACAAGAAAAATAAATAAATAAATAAATAAATAAATATATATGCATATATCATATGTATTAAAAAAAATAAAAACAAATTTTTTTGGGTAGGTTTGGCACCCACAAGCACCACCACCAACAGTGCTCATGAGTGCCACCATCATGCAACTTGTGGCCCTACACCTGTACCTACACCTATGGCCTGTGGCATGCCTCCCTCTAGCCGTGGCCTCTCCATTCTCCCTTTGCTACTGCTTCCTTTTGCAGTCTTGCTCCTACCTCTGCTCATGCCCAGCTCCTCACCGCCCGCATTGCTCAACCCTCCCTGTGGCTACTCTGCTACCCTCGGCCCACCATCACTCAACCTGTCCTTGCCTCCTACAACCTTTTCCTGCCTCCCGTTTCCTTCCCCCACTTCCTCTTTTGCTCCCTCCACCCACCCACCTACAACTCTCCTATGCCTCTCTTCACTGCCGCTAAGCCTTTCCTGCTCCCTCTGCCCATGCTTCCCTACTCCTCATGATCCCTTGCCTCTGCTGCCCTCCACGAGCTCTGTCTCCAAACCCTCCTACACTTTGCCTCCACCTAGGGACCACCAAAAACTTGCCGCCTGATGTGGCCTTCTTAGGTGCTATCACGTAGCACCCACTTAGGGTTCCAACCATGTGGCTCTTCATCCTATTATCCCACATGTGGATTTTGCCACATTAAAAATAAATAAATTTAAATAACTAATACATGGCCACCTCCCACATCTGTCATTTCTATGTCAGTAGACAGTACATAGTCAATGCCTACTAGACCTACCATGTTAGTAGGTCATTTTAATTTTTTTTCCTCTGACATCCATATAGCTATCAAAATTAAGCTCCTAGGTTGCTGATATCATCACTGCATAAGCCTTCCACATGCTTTTCTAGACCATAAGGAGCAGTGTTCAATTTTTTGCTCATAACTTGAGCATCCAGACTCCAATTTTGAAAAATGAAATATTGCCAAAACGTTGATTTTGAGCTTGTCCTGATGCTGTTAGTTTCATTAGATTTTGATGTTGTTTAGATACCTATTATTTCTATCAAAGGCCAAACATTGTTGTTAACATTTTCATTACAGGGTTATTTCATGTTTATTATACAATTTCGATGCCCTAACTTGTGGTTTTGTAGGGATATTTTCTAGCTCATGCATTGAAGGTTGGAGAGTTTTGGAAATCACTAACCACATTTCTTGCAAGTTTTTCCTTAAATTTATTTTGGAATGAACTTGAATGCTTAAAAACTTGTCTTTGAATGCATGTTGAAATTAAATTCAAAATTCAAACACACTTGTGAATGGCTAAAGGTACAACAATCAAATTCAATCTTGAATGCACAATTAATTAATCAAAACCTTTCATTTGGAATGAATGTTTCAACACAACCTTGAATGCTATAAGGAAATTGAACATTTTAGTGAAATGAATGATAACACAATCTTGAATGTCTAAGGATCAAAGAACATTGTAATGAACATTTCATTTTGGTGCTTAAAACAAATACCCGCTCAATCTTGAATGCATAAAGGAATTGATTCTTTCCTTATCAAATTTTCTTATATTGATGACACTCAATTTACTTATGTTGGAAAACTCTCAATTTTTATTATGGTGATGATTCTATCAAGTTGGAAAGAACATGGTATGCTATAAACACGAGTGTCTTCAAAAGTAGATAGAACAAGTATCTTTTAAGCCCAAGACCACTTACGTATTCACTCCTCTCATACCTTTGGGTGATCTTGAGTGCACAAGAAATAAATGGTCTTGTTTTACACTTTTTAGGAGGCCTGCTTGGGGATTTCATCACCCCTTGGGATGACCTTAACTCTAGCATTTTGGTGGAGTATAAATATTGGGAGGTGAATTGAAAGACACCTCTCTTGGAAGTAAAATCTTGTCACTGTTGGCTAAGCCCCAAAGAACTTTATACCTTTGGGAAGTGAAGGTGGAGATTTGGGTTACCGTCTCCTCCTGGCTATGTGGCATTATTTTCTTTCATCTACAGATTTGGACCTCACATACCTTGTGTATATCAAGGATGCCCTCTAGTTGATCCTTATACATCCTAGTTGAAACCTTATGTTGGTGTATTTGACATTCTTGAGTGTTTGAAACCCTCCCTAGTTGAAGGGGACACACCATCTACACTTTTCTTGTATATATTTTATTTGTTTGATTTTTTGTTTCAAATTTGAAAAACCAAAAACATCATACAACATAAGAATCCAAAAAACATCATAAAAGTTCCAAATTCAAAAAATCAAAAAAATCTCAAAAACAACAAAACAAATCTTGTTTTAAGTCCTCTTAGTCAAGTTGTCCACATCAATTCCACATCACTTCTTCTATCCATTAAATTCATCACCATCATGCATCTCTTATCTTAATCATTCAAACCATTCCTCTAAGTCTTAATTATCTTTATTCATTCAAATCATTTCCTCGTCTTCCTAATCTTCATCCTAGTCATGGTTCATAATCCACATCAAGCTCCAATTCCCTCATCCAATGCTTCATACTCATGATTCTTAATCCAATTTCTTGTCAAATTAATTCTTTTCTAATCAATTCCTAAGTTAATCCATTTGCATCTTCAATCCAAAATCAATCAATCTTTCTTCATCTATTCAAATATCATTCTAATTCAATTTTCATAAAATCTTCCACTTTGGACATAGGAGCACCATCATAATCCTTGGACTTCAATCCTAGTTATCTTGAATGACCCAAATCTTATCAAAGTTATATCAAACCTTCATCCAATATCAAATCAAATCAAATCAAATTGAATAAAATCAAATCGAATCAAAATCAAATCAAACACAAAAACCAAAATTTCTCCTAGTCCTAAGGTCATATTTCATCCATCATCAAATCTTTCATCACCCCTCATCTAAGTTCCATGGATAAAAATTGGTTTAACCAAATGGTTGGGGACCTTCAAAGGCAATCTGGAGTTATAACTCCCTTTCAACCTATGTACCAAATCAATCCTCAAAATTACATGTCCAATTCTAATCCATCTCAAATTCCTTATTCTTCTACCTTTGACAAGGGAAATCCACCTCATTATCCTTTAGCCACATACAATTTTGTTCATAGCCCACACAATCCCTTAAACAAAAATGTCATTGCCAAAGAAATTGAGGAACTGAAGAATTCTATCTTGAGCTTAGCAAATCAAAAGCAAAAGTCTACCTTCCATAACATATGTCCTCTTCCCCCATGTTTTGAAGACCATAATCCTCATGGCCCATCCAACCCAAATCCTCCATGTAATTCCCCATACTTTGAGCTTAATGTCCAAAACCATCATCCCAATCCCCTACCTCACATCCAATCACCACATAAACCTAATCTTCCAAAATCAACATCATTGCTACCGAGTAATAAGTATGTCTTTGTTCCACAATCATTGGTATAAATCTTGTATAAATACAAAACTAAAAATGAAGTGATCCAATCACCCAAAGTAATACACCTAATGCTATCTCAAGAACTTGTTCCAAAGCATGCCATTATGGATTCCTCCTTTCCTTTAGATCTGAGCAATTTCCCATCCCATAATTCCCCTATCCCTCAAAATTCATTTACCCCTCTTAATCCATCTCATGATCCCCTTCCTAATCAAGATCAAGACATTCTATGTACCATGCACATTACTGATTCTATTCCATCTCATGAGTTAGTGTCCATTGATCCTCCACTTCATGAAGATTTTCCTTCCACTTCATCCACTATGATTCCTCCATGTCAAGATCAAATTACTCCATCTCATGGTTCCGTTTCCTCCACTCCATTATATGATTCTATTCTATCTCATGATCGAATTATTCCACCACATAATCCTCTTATAATTCAAGATCAAAGTTCCCATTCATTTGCATTTCATGATCCCAATCCATCTCAAGATCCTATTATCCCTCATAATCCCCCTCGTGATCCAAATCCTCCACATGACCCTATCACACCTATCTAATCCATTCCTGAACCCCATATACATGGACTCCATCTTATATTGAAAATGATAAGTATCCCATTGAAGAGATAATATCTCAAGATGTAGGTACACCTTCCACTCATTCCAAATCCAAAATTCCTCCATCCAAACCTAAGTATTCCCATCATCCATATTCCAAGTCCATTTTGGGCCCTCATATCCATATTCCCATTCCTTCCTCATTTCCATCCATTTTAAGTCCTTATGTTCCTAAGTCAAACCCCTCATTCCTTCCATCGATTTTGGGTCCATACATGCTTGCATCCACAATAACCAATTATTCCACTTCATTCCCTCATGATGATCATAACGATCAACAAAGGCACACATCCTTGAATTCCTTTCAATGTTCATTATCCATAAACTCTCCATACCATTTATCTTCATACACCCATCCCATGGCCAATGGAAGCACATTGGATGCCAAAGATAAAGTGCATCAAGCCAAAAATTTGCAAAAATCCAAGGATCAACATGTCCCCTCTAAATGACATGTTCAAGAAAAGAAAAATACAATCCAAATGAAAGAAAAAATTAGAAGCCCACAAAGGCTCAAAATGAAAAATTCAAAAATTATTTGGATTCCAAAGCTACTTAATGAAGCAGTGAATCTCAAAGAAAGATTCAAAATGGCATCCAATTTTGCTAATCCAAAGGCTTCCTCCATTCATGAATCATCCAAGCTTCCATTTTCCAACTCCATTTTGGGTCCTTGTGCCCCAAAATCCACTATCCTAAATCTATCATCTCTTTCATCCATTTTGGGTCCCTATATCCCAAAATTCAAACTTTCTCCTACACATCCTCTGGAATTTCCTCCTTTCCATCACCCTTCAAGGTGTGTGTCAATGACAATCTTTCCACCTCTTTCATCCACTCATTCGCAAGTCTTCCAAACTAGCATCCCTCAATAATGTATTCCTCCCATCCACCCCCTTTATCCAAACCTTTTCATAAGTCCATTTCCCAACCCATTTCACCCTTCTTTTCACTATCCTACCAACATCTATGAGAAAATTGTAAACATTCCTTGAAAAAAAAGAAAGAAAGAAAGAAAGGAAAGAAATATCAAGTGATACCATCCATGTATCTAGATGCTTGAGTCCTCCTTTTGTATCCAATATCTTCCAAATCCACTTATCCAAACCATTCACTTATCCTTCCACTTTCACTTTATGCTGGGGGCAAGCTCCATCCATATTGCATTGCCTTACATGCCTTCCATATTTCCATATACCATCAATCACCCTTTTCCATCTTTGATCTTGAGTGTCATTTTCCTTCCATCCACCCATGATCATTGAACATATCCCTTGCATATTATCCATGCACCATCCTACATACTCCCACCATCCATTCACGTATTTGATCTTGACATCCTATCAATATCTTGCATCCCATAGTCCTTGGAATTTTCCTTTCCTCCATCCTCCATCCATACTCCTACATACTTCCATCTACTTTCACATCTTTGATCTTGACATCCTCTCCATATCTTACATCCCATAGTTCATTTCATCTTCATATCCTCATTATTATCCATCCATTGTCCTACATACTTCCATCTACTTTCACATCTTTTATCTTGACATCCTCTCCATTTCTTACATCCCATAGTCCATTGCATGTTCATATCCTCATTATCCTCCCCTACATGCTTCCATCCTTCTTTTAGATGTCCTTGGTCTTCATTATCTCATCCATTTTATCTCTCATATTTTATCCATACTCTTCATATCATTATTCCTATTTCATACCCTCCTCCCTCCCATATCCCTTATTCATTCCACTTTCAGGCCTATGCTCATGATCAATACTAGAGGCACACCAACAAAATGTTCATACATGCTTTGGAAATACACATGCCTTCACTTCCTCCATACAATAGCCTTTGTACAATCTTTTCATTTCCATGCATCCTTTCCCACCACATTTCCTTCCATTTTCCTATCCTTGGTATGGGGCATTTTAACTCCTTTGAACCATGGTCATTATCTCTCTATTTTTTGATACCATATCCTTTGGTCTCTCATATTATTTCAACTTTCATTTCATCCTTTTACCATTCCTTTTTTCTCCCTTGTCATTGGTTCTAATCTATTCCACCTTCCATCAATTTTTACTTCTTTCAATTCAATTCAATCAATTTTCCCTTCTTCCAATTCTTTCACATCAAATCAATTTATCTTCTATTCCAATCATTTTTCATCCTATCAAAATCATTCTTCCAATCTCATCTAAGTTCATTCTTCCAATTGCATTTCAATTCAATCTATTCATCAGAATCTCCATAAAATCAAAACATTGAAAATAAAATCAAAATAAAAAAAATCTCAGTCAATGTGCAATCAATACTAATCTAATCAATCCAATATTGCAATCTTGTACATCAATTTTTAATCAATTCATCAATTTGACCCAATCAATTGATGATCCACTGACCATATTTGAACATCATCATGGGATGTTTCCTTCCCAATCCTTGGATGTGCATTGTGCTTATTGTTAACTTTGTCATCCTCAATCAATCATTCAATCCATTAATTGATTTTCAGCTTGACTAGGGGAAATTTTTTGGTTTGCTTTTGGTTTAATGTGCATGATTGCTTGTTACTTATATGTATTAGTATTTTTTGCATTTATCATGGTCTTCATATCCTACTGTCCTAAGGAATCATGGTCTTCCATATCATAGTTTCATAAGGCATATGGTTGTATTAGACCCCTTTTTATCATGTACTTGACACATTGTCATCTTAGTTCCTCATATCTTGGTGCATAGTGTCGAATACAATATCAAACTTAGGTTGTTCACACCATTGCAACATAACTTTATCAATCTTATTATTTTCTACTCCCTTCCATACTCCCATCCATTTCAAGAGAACATTCATGTTCTCCTAACACGCATGTCCTCTCGAGGGAGCATACCATTCCACCGTCGTCATGCTTCCATGACCGGGGCATCATGCTACTAGTCTTTGTTAGAAATTCTTTAGAATAACTGAGCTCGGGGGGGGGGGGGGGGGGGGGGGGGATGAATAAGTTATTCAAGGTCCAAATGTCCTAATAAATATTTTTCACTAAATATAGTGAGCCCATTTAACTAATCATGCATCTAAGCTTAAACCTTCCTACATAGCAAGTTACTATACAATTAACATGCAAGAATAACACATAAAGAATCAACACATAACATAGTGATTTATATGGAAACCCAATTTGGGAAAACCCACCAATAACATGCTACTCAATTCTCACTCTTCTAAAGTGATGCCATGTGAAAGGCCTGCCCTATTAAAGGCTACAACACACTGTTAAATGTGACTTGGTTAAAGAATTTGAACCACCATGTTAGAAGTGGGCCTGGTTAGAGGACTTTCGAACATTTACTTGGAATGCCACCCTATTAAAGGATTTACAAATGGCTGTTAAATCAACCTAATTCCATAGGATTTTTAACCTAATTGATACAATTGTTAGAGAGTAACAACAAGGGCTTTTGACCTGATACAACTCACAACTTAACTTACAAATTTTAGATCTTAGTTCAACTCTCAAATTTGCCTGGCTTTCAGTCATTGTAGCTCTAACATATTGTCCTCCTTTCAAGCTTTGTCTCCTTGAGTCTCCATGCTTGATGTACTAGTGTAGGTCACCTATCAAAGAAGAGTCTCTATGCTATATTCCTTCCTCTTGATGCCTTCACCTTGAAATCCTTCCAACCATTTCTAAAACTTGGCAACTCATCAACTCTTGCTTCTTGACCTGTAACTCCTTAAATAGAAGTTTGGAATGCTTTTCCCACTCTTAATCTTCCTACTTTTAATTTTAGTTTGAATGGATTAAGTAAGATTCAATGAATCTACCCCATATCTTATTCCTTCTAGAAACATCATGAAGAACCATTCTAAATTCACTCAAAAATGGTTTACCTAAAATTTTGTGCCACCAATACATCATCTTTATCCTCCATTTGGTTCACAAAATTCAAGCTGACAAACTTGTTGGCTTAGATTTGGTGAATCTTTGACTTTTCAAATAATGTAGTAGGTTGACACTATTGAAGTTCTGATGCTTGGCACATACTGTGTTACTCAACACCAACTATGTTTTTACTAACGCTCAACACCTACTATGGATTCACTTGGCATCAACTAAGTTTTTACTAATGCTCAAAACCTATTACTTGCTTAACACTCAAATTTTCTTAGCTCCTTCTGTTTCACTTGGCACACACTAGATTTTGCATTTGTCTGGCACTTACTAATAATCTGCTTGGCATGAACTAGCTTGCTTGGCACCCACTAATGAAATTAGTCAAGCATTGTAGACAACTTTGTTACAACTTATTCTTCTAGAGTTTCTAAGTGTAGCCAACATTTGTATCTTCAAGTATATTATCAATTCATCATTTTACCATTGTCTTAACTAATCCTTGCACTTCATTACAAAACCATAACTCAACCTTTCCCTTAGGTGCTTTTGTTAAATCTTATTGATTAAATCCTCTTCATCAATCAACTAAGTGATAGTACTTGGGTCTTATAACTAATTGTCATTCTAGAAAATAGTAGGTTTGACATCAATGACAAACAATGATTGAAAACATTCTTTATAAAAAATCTCCCTCTTTGCAAGCAATCTCTCTGCTTCAATTATGATCTTTTCAATTAGATTCCAATAGTTTTATCCTTCCATCCACTATATTTTATTTTTCTTTGATATAACATTACTAATGCTATATCAAAGAGGGACAAAATGTAGAAACCTAAAATTGTCCAATTGTCTTTCCTTGATTTAAATAAATTTAGATTTATTTAATCCTAGCCTATTTCCCCTCATCCCACTTGCATCTTAATTCTTTACTTTAATTAACTAAAATACTTCTTTTACTTAATTAATCCTTTTTAATCCCACTTGGGATTAAATATTAAATTTAATTCTATTTGAGCACATGGCTCCTAACTTTAACCCTCACCTAACCTCACTTCCCTAACCTAAACCATCCTTCTAACCTAGATCAATCCACTTATCTACTAATTAATCCTAGTTTCTCATCTAATCATATCCTTAATCATTTGCACAATCCTAACCAAAGGATTAGCAAAACCTAGTCACATGTGACATGTAACATGTAACTCTAACACACTTACAAATTTGTCCCCATTCACATGTGAACCAAAGTTTCTCACACATGTGTGAGAAACCTTGATCCTCTGACCCTCTTACATATGTCATTGACCCATCACTTTCAAAGGTGTCTCACACGTGTGAGAAACCTTGATCCTCCAACCCTCTTACACAGGTCATTGACCCATCACATCAAAGGTTTCCCACACATGTGTGAGCATCTTTTCCTCTTTGAATGGTCAAAATCCTAATCCACATGGAGTCTACTTGGCCTCCACCTCATGGAAACCTCATCAATCCTAAGAGATCCTAGCCCTTCATCTTACATTGAATCTCAACCATCCATTTCATCTTATTTCCTATAAAATAAGAGCCCTCTCCTCATTTCCATAATCAATCTTCAACCCATTCTTATGCTATAGGAATGTGAGCAACCACATCCCACAATAGTAAAATCATCAAAAACTTGATGATTTTAAGAGGTTTGCATTAGTGTTTTTTTGAATAGTTTAAACTCTTTTTGATTTCATGTCATCACTATTTACATGTTTACTTCCATATTTTGAGGTGTATGTAATGATGTAGGAAGTAGTATAGTTTCTTATGCTTCTTTTATGTAGCATTTTACATACTACAAAACTCAAGAATTTATACCCTAAGGACCCTGACTTTGTAGAGGCTTGAAAGGATTGTAAAGAACTTGTTACTCTAGATAGGACTAGGTGGTTGGATTACATGATCTAGGATGGTATGTTGTTTAAAAGTAGTCAATTGTGTATTCCAAGGAGTTCCATGAGGGAGAACTTGATCAAGGAGAAACATAGTAGAGGGATGGAATGATACTTTGGTCATGATAAGACCATTGCTATTGTTAGTGAACATTATTTTTGGCATCAATTGTCATAGGATGTGAAGAAGTCTTTGCAAAGTTGTCAAGTATGTCAAACAACCAAAGTAGTCAATTAAAATATTGGACTATATTAGCCATTTCCTGTTACATCAAAGCCTTGGGATGACACAAGTATGGAATTTTTTCTTGGATTTCCAAGGACACAAAGTGGTAATGAATCAATATTTTTGGTGGTTGATAGGTTCTCCAAGATGGTACATTTCATTCCATGCCACAACACTCATTATGTAGTGCATATTGTAGATTTGTTTTTCAAAGAAGTGGCGAGGCTACATGGTCTCCAAAAAAGTATTGGTTCTAACAGAGATAGTAAATTTGTTGGCTATTTTTGGAGGTCTTTGGGAGAGAAGTTGAAGATAATTGAAGTTCAAATCTACACATCATCAAAAAACTAATGGACGAACATATGTGGTGAATAGAAGTCTGGGCAATTTGCTTAGGTGTTTAGTAGGAGATAAGCCCAAGGGATGGGATTTCATTCTATCACAAGAGAAATTTTCTTACAATAATTCTATGAATAGTAGTACTGGTAGATCACCATTCAAAATTGTGTATGAGAGTAGTCTAAGGACTACACCAGAGCTGATGAAGATTAAGAAAGGAAAGAGGACTAGTGCTGAGGTAGAAGACTTCATTGAGCATATCAAAAACCTACATAAGGAGGTACGTGCACATATTATCAAGATGAACATACAATACAAGGCTAGAGTGGATCAAAAGAGGAGACATAAGGAGTTCCAAGTTGGAGATCTAGTTATGGTGTACTTGAGGAAGGAAAAATTTCCAGTAGGCACCTACAACAAGTTGAAGATGAAGAAATTTGATCCTTGCAAGATTTTGAATAAACATGATTCAAGAAATGCATATGAAGTGGAGTTTCCAGATAGGATCTATATTTCCCTTATTTTCAATATTTCAGACTTAACAAAATATCATTATTATGGTGCAAAGGAGGAGTTGATGCTACAATGATGTCCACATTCCTACTTTTGAGAAGGGGGAGATTGAAGAAATTTTGGATAGTAGTGTAGGTTGGAGGACCAAAAACATGCAATACGAGGAGTACCTAGTGAAGTGGAAGGGACAACCATTGGAATATTTGACCTAGTTATCAAATATATAGGTTTCCCATTTGGGTTTTCCTCTACCAACTATAAAGTGATAGGGTCACTTTTTAATTTACCTTGGGTGTCTGATGTAGGAGCATCCATTGGTGTAAGGGTACTCCTATATCCCTAAAAAATATTCTTAGTATTAGTTTTTGGTTAATGTGTTTGTATTAATGGATACCCATTTGGGCCAAATAGAGATTCCAACTCTCATAGTTCCACTATTGGTTTCTTGGTTTAGTACTTTTTAGCACCTCGAGATATGTACCAATGCAAAAAGTAGGTTATTTTGTAATTGAGCCATAATTATGATGAGTTAGAGGGTGTAAGTTGGAGGGAGGATTGTAATTGTAATTTAAAATATTCCACAAAAAGAATTAGGTCAAGAGGTTTTATGGTTTGAAAGTCATTATAGTTTTAAGTTGCCTCAAGACCCCTTAATAACACTTTAAAGTCAAACTTGAGGCACTAAATAACCTCGTACAGGCCCAAAAAAATGGGGGTCAAAGAAAGCTAGTCCACAATTATATATATTTATTGAAGAGCTTTCCAAAAATGTAAATGATTTGTCAATCAAAGTCCTAAATCAAAGTTATGCCTCCCGAAAGTTGGACTACCTTTTCTGGATTCTTCTAATTTTGAATTGACTTATGATGTGTCTTCTAGGACCTTCTGCTTTGGTGGTTGATTCCAAATGGAATATTCTAAAATGTATTACTAATCCTAAACCTAATTCAGGTTACTTATGGCCATTTCTTGCATTGTAAAGAAAGTTTTTTGGTGGAGTTTGAGAGAAGGTACCGTGAGAAGAATTTTTCTCTAGAATCTTATAACATTGTAAGCCCATAGGGCATATAGTTGAGTCTATTTTATTTGTATTGAATATAATAGCATATCATTTCTAATAATAATATTCTCCTTTTCCTATTTTGTTCATTTTGTCTTGGGTCATGCCCTCATAATATTATCAATTCTATGTTTTATCACCCAATCACAATTGGAGGAATATAGCGAGATGAAAATTATAAAGTAGAGATTGCTAACTACTAATTTCTATCCATCTCCACATGGTCAAATTATTGCATCATATTATATTACACACCATAATACTAATTTTGATTAAGGAGAATCTCTTTAATATTAATGACATAGTGCTCAATGTGCTCCTCTAGGTATTGTATGACTTGATCTAAAATATTTAGAATAGCTACAGTGATCTCCTTATCAAATGTTAAACACTCACAATATATATGCAATCATATGCCATTATAATATCAACTTGTGTCTTTCCATTCAAATTATATATGTCTGTGCAATACCAACAATGAGCATGTCTAGGTGATTTGTTTGTCCCATTGGTGATCGTTGTTATGAAGTGGCTTAGATATTTGGTCTTTGTGGAAATATGTACTCTAGTTGTATTAATCTAAGGTATTGCATATTGAGGATTTCTGGTTTGATAGATATGATAAATACTCTTCAAACATCAATTCTCATATGTCCAATCTTCCATAACAATCCTTGCACCAATCGTTCATATTAAAGAAACACACCCAACTATCATTGTAATCATTTCTAATGTAGTTGTTTCTTCTCTTGATAAAATGTATTTGAACACTTACATTTTCAACCTAGCTCTAATTCCATGTTGGTTTTTTCGGACCATTGCAAATGTACTAAGCACTGCCATGTATTTGGTATGTATTTTTGAAATGGCAATGACATCTTATTTAAATTGAGAATAAGCGATGAAGATAAATGTCTATTTTTTAATTAGATAATTATTATAATAAAAAATTAATCACTGTTATATATATAGATATTATATAAATATCTCTCATATTATATATATATATATATATATATATATATATATATGAGAGAGAGAAGCTACCAAACATTAACATTGTTACCTGCCCAACAAGAGTTTTTATAAATAAGGATACCTCATTATCATATAGGAGTAAGTATGTTTAGCCTTGAAATTGGATAGGATGGTGCCATCAAGCCACTTGCATGACAAAAAGACTTCATTATGAGTTGTGCATTGTTTAAGAAAGTCAAGTGACCTACAAGCCTCTTTTGGTAGTGTATATGTTCTTTTTTGGCTATGAAAATATTATTCTTCTTAGACAAGACACCTTAACCAATAATATTTCTATTTTTAATGATATCTCCCAAAATTTTAATACCTTTTCCTACCCAAAACTTAACCAAGAACCCATGTAGCTATGTAAGGGTTTTTTGTTGGAATTTACAAGTGGGGCAATTTACTTCTTGGGGGGGGGGGGTGTGAATCAGAAGTAACAATATTTTACCCTCTAAAACATTTAGCTAAAATTAATCACATGCATCTAACCTCTAATAAACATGAAAATAAAGACATGCATGAAAATAGATAACACAAGATTTGATCATCCAAAAACTCTCCAAAATGAGAAGGTAAAATTGGAGTAGGAATGACACCCACAACTTATCACTGCAACAATATGTAATTGGTTAAGGTTACAAAGTTTGACCACCATAAGTGGTCTTCCCTATGAAAGGCTTGCCTTTTTAAAGGCTTTACACCCTGTTAAAAGTGACCTGTCTAAAGGATTTACAAACATTCACTTGGAATGTCACCCTGTTAAAGGATTCACAACCCTATTAAGAATTTACAATATGGCTATTAAACCAACCTATCATCATAGGATTTTCATTCTCCTAATACAATCACTAGAAATTATAGTACAATGTGTTGATCTAATGACTTACAATCTTCAATTGCTGATTCTAGATCCTTGTTCTATCCAATCTGATATGATCCCTCTTGATTTGATATAACTCTACTCAAAGTGCTAATATTTTGTTTTGATCAACTTGATTTTGCAATGTTGTTCCTCTTCTAAGTCCTTACACCCCTTAAAACTTCACTAGCATTCTCTCCTTGCATTCCCCTACCATACTCTCTCTTAAACACACTTGAATTATGGGGTTTCATCCTCCTTATAAAGGTTTCGAGACTTAGGGTTAGGTATGAACCTATGATCAAGATTCATCCATTTTTACTGCTCAATTCTTTATATTTTCTAATTAGTTGCATGTTCTCTCCATTTTTTTGATTGGTTGCATGCTGATTGCATAGGGAAAATAATATATTTGATCTTATCTTTTAGATCCTTTGAGATCCATCTTAAGTCAACTCAAAAATAGTTTACATCTGAGTTTGTGAAGACAAACTCTTATGCTGATTGTGTTACTTGACACTTACTAATTGCTGATGCTCAACACATATAGGAATTCTGTCTTGCTCAACTCCTATAGTAACTTTGTCTTCCTTGACACCTATACTTTACTTAACACATATATTGGCTCAACATCAATTGTCACTCAACACTTGAAACTTGCTTGGAACTTGAATAAGTTGACACCTGTTGAACTTTTGACTCAGTACATACTATAGCTCAGCATCTATATTATACTCAACATCAACCTTAGAATTTTCTTAAGTGTGTTGACACTTAATTGTCAAAACCAATTTGAGACCAACAATCTCCCCCTTTGACATGAGTGTCAAAAACACTTAACTAAACATTATGAATATGATCTTTATGAGTATAATATACATCTTATTTTGCATATGTAAAAAATTTCAAAAATGTTCAAAATTTTGTAAAGATACCTCAAAACTTGTAACTCACCCTGAGTTGATGTGCCATTTTTGTATTTGAAACTCCTTATGCTAGATTTTACTCATGCTATTTCAATGCTCTACCTTATCATTCTACCTTATCTGTCTTGTACTATATACTCTATTTCCCCTTTCACACATCTTCCCTTGCATTTTTTGTATCCTTTTGGCTTTATCTTCTTATCTCTCCCTAATGTTCAAAACTCAAAATTTTATTATCTCCCCCCTTTTATTGTAACTCCCCCTTTTGGGTATCTTCCCCTTTTGGTTATCTTAATTTTTTATCTCTCCCTTTTTTGATACTTATGTCAAAGGGTTCTATGAATTACTTGAATACTTAAACAAAAAGGATTTGTTTACCTCCATTATGATCTTCAGAGTAGCATCCCAATTGTCTAATCCAATTTCCAGTGCTTTAAGCTGGATGGCTATCTCTGTTGTAAGGTGTACTAGGCCATCCAATGTAGGAATATTGGGATCTTTCTTCAATACATTCTCTGCATAGGCCATTTCTTTATGCAAAACTTCCATGTGAGGGGTTGTAGCAGACTAAATTTATATTATCTTGGCCTTGGTGTTTGCCTTATATGCCATGAGTATAGCTAATTCCTTTTGTGTGTGAAGCATTGTAACAAAATGCTTCTCACTTTGAGCTAGATCCTTTGGTAGCTACATGCTAGATACTTTAAGGTTCCTCTCCAAGCTCAATATCCTTTGGCTGGTCTCTTCTATGAAGTATGAGGAATCATACAGTTTGGAGTATAGTGATAATATATTCTCAAGTGCTGCTTTTACCTGATCTATCTTCTTTGCTAGTTCTACTTGAGAAAGTGCTATCTCACCAGATATTTTCTCATTTACCTTCATCTAGAATTTCTTTTCAGACCATTCAAGCAATTTGGCATTGGTGTCTAGGTCTTCATTTTGTACCTAGTCCACTATGTTGGATAATTGCTCCATTATGGGCTTTGTCTCATCAGGTAATTGCAAGCTGAATGCATCTAGAAAGATGTCCTTAATTTATATCAATGCTTTCCTTTTCTTATACTCATTCCTAAGTATCTCTTGTTTCTTCTTCTTTTCTAGTGCCTCTTGCACTTCATTAATCTGATCAATAGTCATAGTTTTATAGTCATAGCTTGGAATGACTATCTCCTCATCAAGAGCAAGGTCTCCATCGTGAATTACCCTTGTTATGTTGGTAGAGCTCAAGCTTGGTGCTAATATTTGTAGTGGTACTACATCAGTGCTCAGCTACTGTTTTGTTCTAGTGGGAGTCCCTATTGTAGACAAATTGATTAGTATTTGAATTGTCTCTTATTCCTTCTCCTTAGGGCTATCCTTGTCTTCTTCAGTTATGCCTTGATCAATTATAGTGATCTAAGGAGGTTCACCTTGTCCTTGTGCTATAGTGATAGAGATATCCTTCTATCATATTTACACCTTTGCTAGCTCCTCGATAGTTGAAGTTATTATGACTGTAACTATGGAATCAACCCTAGTTGATGTATCTTGTGCTGCTTGCACTCGTACTTCTTACAATTCACTCATTATATTCCATGAAACTAATATATAATCTATCCAATTATAAAAAATATACCATGTTAACCATATGCCTTAATTGTCCATCTTGCCTAGATAGTCAATGGATCAATAATATTACGTTTGTTTACCATCCTGAACCAAAAGAATTGTTAACCACCCTTCTATTCAAATCTATTTCCACATAACTTATCTTGAGACCTCTCAACCATATTGAAATCACCTCCCAAAATCCAAGGAGCATTCTCTAACAAAAATAACCATTTACAAACCTCTACTCTATCCTAATTGGGTGTAATATTAAGCATACCCAAAATTCATTTTTATCTTTAAAAGTCACCCACATTATACTATTACATAGAGAATGACCCCATATGAAAACACTTTTTTATTTTAATCCTAAAAGAATGGTAGTCTCCCTTATCTTTACTATGACTAGTAGTCCTCCCTATTTTTATTGTGATGGCAATGACAATTTTGTATCCCTGTTGATACATGTCAGGCTAATATCAAGGTTAAATTGAGTTTCCTTCACTCCTTGTAACATTAAAATGACAATTTTCTTGTTTATACTCATAAATATTTAAATGATGCATTTCTTGTTTAGGAATTGTAAGCCCCTTACGTTCCAAGAAGCTAAATCTAACTCCATGAATATCAAGGGGTGGAATTTATAGGAGCCTTGAAGCTCATGTATCACTTAGGTAATTAATTTCTATTGTTATATCTCTCTTTTATCTTTATTGGTAGATCCAAGTAGCCTATCTCTTTTTCTTTTCATTTTGAAATAAAATGAATGTTTTTCCCTCAAGGTTGTCTTACTATTTTTTAATCCTTCAAATCCTTTGTTTCTCTTGCTTTTTTCTTTTTCCTATGAGTACTAAAAGCTTCCATCATCTCTTTGACTACAATGTCTTTAGATTTATTCTCATATGGTATAATGAACCACTTATATTGTCCAATATCCTCTTGAGGAAGTAAATCCATTATTGAGGATTCCCTATCTTCCTTGGTGGGTACATCACTAGGAAATAAAATCCCCTAGTCATTGGTCTTGGTTAGGTAGGAGTTGAAAGGCGAGGATGTGATGTATCAACTTCTACGAATCATAACTTTTGACTCAGACTTGAGTTTTCTCTCAAATGTTTATAGTGGTTTCATAAGGGGGAGTTTGATAGTCGAAAAATTCAGCCCTACTGTATTGTGTCTAGAATAATATATTTTTAGGTCCCATAAAATCCATTTAGACCCCCAAACTCAGTTGTCATAATCTTTGTCTACTTTGTAGAGTTTGTTTTTGGTAATAACTTGGAATGAAAATTTCCAAATTCAAGATTAGTTGGCAATTCAAGTTGTTGTAGCTCAAGGAAAGTCTAGTTTTATTTTCATCCTTTTAGGAGTTAATTTTGAAGGTTACCTACTATGACAAAATTGAAGATTTGTGAAAATTTGCTAAAAAGCCTATTTTTCTATTTTTCAAATTTAGAGAGTTTTCAGTTATTTAAGTAGCTACAAAATGATGTAGAAGGAGGTTGGTTAATGGAAGATATGTGAGTTTCAAAATATGTTTATTACATCTATATTTTATTTATTTATTTTCCTTCTATAGTACACATTACTGTGAATAGATTCTTGGGTGCTACATCAAAATGCAATGACATGAATCACAATTAGAGCTAATTAAAACTAATAATCATCTAAATCATATACTTCCTTGATATTTTCTAGGGCATCAATATCGTTAGGAATAACATAAATAGAATCATGAAGAAGGGAAACATCACCCTCCCTAGTTTCAACCTCTATCTAGTCACTATTAGTGTGATAGAGGTTCAAACTAAAAGTTTCTAACAAAAAAATACAATTTAGAAAGTGTTATTCACTTACTACTACATAAATTTGTTGCTAAAAGGGATAAATAAAGTGATTCTTTAGAATTTATATTTACAACATTGATATCCAATTTTGATTGGTTTCATTTAATTATGTTTTATATTTTGTATTTTATTACATTTTGAAGTGGTGTTATTTATAATTTAGACATGGGTTCACTTATTGATCCATAATTTGTTTTCTATATATTTAAATTCATCTATTGTTTAGAAATAGGACATCAATACTTGGTGCTTGGATAATTTTCATTTTTTTTACTTAGTTTATTATTTTTCATATGTGTTGAACATAGAAGTTGATATATGGTGCAAGACCTTCATTTACTAAAATTAGAAATATAAAGTCATAATAAACTCAATATATATTAAAATCACAATCATTGGAAAAATTTCTTTGAATAGTACCATCCCACTTCAAAGTTTGTGAAGTCAATTAATTTGATCCCCCAAAAAGCTAAAGTCCAAAAGATTTTTTTTAGCATTTTGTTAGGTGCAAAGGAGACTGTATTATGGATATGACTAAAATGTAGAGAGGTTATATCAATCAAGCTTGATCTAACCATATTTAATTAAATCCTTCAAATTAGATGTTTCAAGACTTAAATTATTATTTAAAAAAAATGGCAATTCAACAAAAAATAAGATATTAACAAAGTGTAACACATTATTGTGAAAATTAGAAAGGAACATTATGATTACAATTTGTGGTTTATAAACTAGATTGATCATTTGCCTCCCCAACTATAGCTCTACTCAACAATTCCAAATGTTTATAGAACTTGGTGTAAACTAAACACTCTTTCTTATTTAAATATGAATGGCTTAATATATAAAATGAGATTAGTTGGTAAATAAGGTTCACAAAGGACAATTAAATGATATTTCACCCATTTTAATTATCTCTCTCCCAAAAACACACATATATGTGTTATTTCCTAGTACTATATCTAGTGTAGAATAGGTTTTGAGAAGAGAATGTACTTTTTGATGAAGCTATATGATGTAAAAGTTTAAAATTGATATAGGAGCATCTAGGGTGTAAGAGGATTCTTGCACCATCCAAAAATATTGTCTAGTTTTACAACAAGGGCTACCTTTGGGTAGGGTTACTTTTTTTGGTAAAAGTACAATTTTAATAAGGTTTTCATATGAGTGCAGATTGTTCCAATTGCTTCCTTGGAGGCTCATTTTGGAGATATAAACTTTTCGATAAATTTTTGTGAAAATATAAAGTCCAACTTTGAAGATATTGAATTTTCTCTTTTCATGGGGTGGTACAATTTTTTTGAACCAAATCTTGAAGGCCTTTGATGCTCTAAAAAGGGGATTTTTTTTTTCTCAAATGATGCTTCATAGTGTTAGATTGTGGAGTGCTTTAAGAGGTTTTTGAAAATTAATTATAATAGCAAATTAGATACCCTATTCACAAGATATGACCTCTAGAACTTGTGCTAGTTTAGGAGAAAAAGTAAAATAAGATAAAGTGGGGTGACCTTAATTAAGCTAGGTTGTAAATTCCTAGAGCCTTCTAGGTTGGTAGAGTATGGACAAACAATATAAATTTGGTTGACCTCAAATACGTGGGGTTACAAATTTCTAGAAATTTCTAGGATGGTTAAAACTTTCTATTATAAAGAAGACAATTAGGGGTCAACAAAGGAGTTTTGATGGTGCATTAGGTGACTCTACTTTATAGATTATTGTAATAAAAATGCTCATTTGGTTTAGTATGTTATATTCTTGAATATTGTAACATGACATCTTTGAAGATAAAAGAAATCAAGTGTTTATGTCCTTTAATTTTTTTACCTCTTTCAATTTCCTTTTTATTTCTCTATCATGATATGTGTGTTTATGTTAGTGAGGAGAGTACCCTCCATTAAGTGACAATTAGAAAAAAAGTTTGCGAGTGTGTATATAGATCCCCAAATGTGGGAAATTTTCACTAGGACTATGATTATCGGTTTGAGAGATAAGTGTGGATTTATGCCTCCATGAAAAAAATGTGATGGAAGAATAACTAGTGTAATAGAAGAGCATTTTAGAGCTATCTAGAAACAAGTGCAAACACTGCAAGAAGAGTTGTATAGAGGAACCAATATTAGGGTGAGAGGTGAAAGTAAGGATGACTCTAAAGAAGAGGGAAAATTTGAAGAAGAAAGAATATTGACTAGAGATCTTGATGAAGCTAGGTTTTTGATATAGAAAAGTATTTTGAGTATAAAGAAGTAGAAGATGATGAAAGGGAAAAATTTACAAAAGAAAAGTTTAAAGATCATGCTAATGTTTGGTGAAAATAGGTTCAATTGGAGAAAAAAAGAAGAGGGAAGGAGAAGATAACAAGATGATATGAAAATTTGAAGAGATAATTCATTCTTCTTCTCTACGAGTTTTATTGCCGAAGAAATTACAAGAGTTGAAGCAAGGAGGAAAATTTATCCAAGAATATATGCAAGAGTCCTATCAAGTCCTTATCATAACAAGTCATTTTAAAGACAACAAGGAGAATTTTACTTTCCACATAAGTGGCTTGAGGCCAAGGATTCAAGAAGAGTTGATCATGATATGAATGTCTATATTTGGATATGCATATCAATTTTATTTGAATGTGGAAGAAAAATTCAACAATAAGTTTGAGAGAAAGAGAAATGGACAAGGTCATGATGGAAAGCCTATTAAATGGTCTTATAGAGGCCAAAATAAAGATCAAAATGAAAATGAAAACTCTATTAGTATTCAAAATTAGAGGGGAAATGATTCTTATCATCCTCATGATTTAAATAATAGAGATTAAAGAGGAAGAGTACTCAAACCGAGAAGAGAAATTTTCCATGGAACTAATTGAGATATAAGAGGAGTAACTGAGAGGGGAGGGGTGAATCAATTACCACTAAAAAAATTTCAAATCCCTTAGATGTCAATGAAAAATTCTTTTGAACTCATAGCTCAGTTAGAACTAGATATTCACTATAACTCGGTTAACAAAACAACTTGATATATTAATGTGTATTAATATTTAGTAACTTAGTTGTAAAAAGATAAAGAAGTAAGAAAATAACATGCACACATCAGACAACTAGAAATTAACATGCAAACTCAATTTTGGAAAATTACCAATGCAACTAATTACAAATTTTTACTCTTTTGGAGTGAGCCCTGTTAGGAGCCAATCCTATTAAAGATTACAAAATACACTGTTAGGTGTGATCATGTTAAAGGATTTAAATCACCCTATTAAGAGTGTCCTTGTTAGAGGTCTTAAGACACTTCAATATAGAAATACTACCTAGTTAGAGGATTTATAATATGACTATTAAGTCAACTCTATTAAGATACTTCTTCATTGCTACAATTGTTAGAAAGTGACAATGATTGACCTAATTGATGAAGTAATTGGGTTGCAAATTCAGATCATTATTCTGGCTTATCCTTTAGATTCTCCCTAATCAAAATATTCTTTGCAACTCCTTGGATACTCTACTTTAAATTAGATAGCCTTCTCTATTCACATCTTATCTTCTTCATCACTATCTCTCATTGCAATCCATAACTTGACCTTTTATATATGAAACCCAATGTCAAGTCGGCTTGAATAACCTTTCAATTAAAAAAATAGTATCCACTATGTCAACTTACATAAACCACCTAATTAAAAAAATTGATCTATTGAAGGTCGACTTAAACTGAAAATTGGGTCACTCGGCTACCACTGAGTTCCTTGGTAACTAACCTAACTCAGTTTACACTAAACACCTTTGGTAACTGACTTGACCTAGTTTACACAAGAATCCTTGAACTTGGCTTCTTCTAATCTTAACTTGGTTCCAACTATCAGTGCTTGATTAGAGTATAACATTTGCATAACATCAATGACAATATACAATTGAATAATTGTTATCAAAACAAACATATTTTTAGTGCAGAGTACATAGAGCTTTGATTATCCCCAACATCAAGGGAGAACAAATAGAATACCAAAAAAAAAGAATGAGTTACATATGTAGATGAAGATGAAGATGTCAAGTCATCACATTGTGAAGATGCTAAAAGAGGGGAAATCCTTATTACTAAAGATTCTTGCAAAATGATGAGACAAAATTTGATCAAATGAATAATTTATTTTACACAAGATGTAAGTATAATGGTAGATAATGAACTACTATTATTGATGGTGGTAGCATTGTTAAACCTTGTTTTATAGGAGCTAGTTAATAAATTGAAGACAGAGAGAAGAAAAAAATTGAATCCCTATTGGATTGGTTGGTTGTAGAAGGATCAAAAGGATTTGGTCAATGAGCAATGTCTGGTAAAGTTCAAAATTGGAAACTGCCATGATGAGGTATTTTGTGACATTATGGATATTGATGTTTTTCATCCATTCTTGGGGAGACCATGCCAATTTGATCATTGTCCACTATATGATGGATACACAAATACCCATTATTTAATGAAGGATGGATTGTGACACAAGCTTAAGCCATTAAAGGAACAAAGGAAAATGTATGCAGTAATGTGAGAATATGTTTAGTTGAGGAAAGTAAATTTCTAGAAGGCATGAAGCACAAACATATGCATTTTCCTTCAATTTGAAAAGTTGATAAAGAGAAAGTAAATATACCTTTGGAAGTTGTATATTTGTTAGATGAGTTTTAATATATCATATTTGATAATGAGCCTAATGGGTTGTTACTAATAAGAAATATTAGTCATCAAATGGGCTTGATTCTTGGAGCCAATTTTACTACAAATAAGGATGCCCATGGAATGAACACGAAAAGGAGTGGAGAGTTGAACACATAAGTGCAATATTTTTTACAAAAAATATTTATTTGAGAGAGTATAAGTCTTTGTGTTTTACCAATAGTAGTTGTTGGAAATATATGAGGAGTAATTGAGAGGGGAGAGGTGAATTAGTTACCACAAAAATAAATCCCAGATCCCTTAGATGTCAATACAAATTAAAATTGTATTCTATTGTTATTCGGTAAACACACATGCACTTGATTTACACTAGCAAAATGTTGTAACTCGGCAAGCACTGATAATCAATTGTAACTTTGAAATAACTGAATGAACTGATCTTAATGTGATTAGCCTTAAACTTAACTTATTTGCATGCACTTAAAAGAAATAGTATGAACACAAATGACACCAAGATTTAATGTGGAAACCCAATTTGGTTAAAACCACTAATTGCAACTAGTTACTGATTTTCACTCTTCTGAAGTGAGCCCTTTTAGGAGCCAACCTATTAAAGGTTAAAAAATACACTGTTAGGTGTGATCTTATTAGAGGATTTTATCACCTATTAGGAGTGGTCTTGTTAGAGGTCTTTAGAAAAATCAATCTAGAAATACCACCTTCATAAAGGATTTACAAATACCTATTAAGCCAACTTAGATGACTGCTATAGTGGTTAGAGAGTAACAATGAAATCACCTAATTTCTGATGTAATTGAATTTATGATTACAAATCTTAGTTCTAGCTTTTATACTTGATCCTTTCTAATTGAATGTATCTTTGCAACTCAACAAGGATATTCTACTTATCCTTTTAATTTGCTTCCTCTAAGCATTTTCAAATCTTTTGTTATGTTCCACACATTCAATTCTCAATTTTACCTTATATTTATATCTTATACATTATCAAGTAAGCTTGAATACAACTTAGAATACTTAATATTCATCACCACAGTTGGCTAGAACCAACAAACAAATCAATTGAACTCAATATGTCAAAACAAAAAAATCCTTTATTAGTCGACCCTGCTCAACAGACACTAACTTAGAAATGATTTTCCTATGTTAACCAAGTGAACCTTGGTTAACACTGCATATTCATAGAGCTCCTTTGGTAACTGAGTGAGTTCAGTTAACACTGGTTCCATCCAAAATTTCCTTCATTAATTGAGTGAGATTGGTACACACTTAACTTCTCTAAAATTTTCTTTGTCACTCAAGTGAACTTGGTAGATAGTATCTTCTAAACTTGGAAAACTTTGGAATGCTTGGTAGACACAAGAAAATGGCTTCATCACCTAAATGATCTCGACATACATTGACTAGCAATGATATAAAATTTTGTGTAACATCAAAGATAATACACAATTAACCAATTATTTTCAATAATCTTCCTCTTTGACATTGATGACAATACAACATGTCATAATAAAATGAAATTTTTAGAGCAAGAATAAAGTAAGGAAGATATCCTCAGTTTCATTCTAATTCTCATCCATGAGAACTCCCTCTATCAGTGTGAACTCTCTCTACCTTTAGTTTCTCCCTCTACCAACAAAACTCTATCTTCAACATCTTCTTATGATTGCAAAGTTTCCTTCTTTGATATCAGACAAATTTCTTCCTCTTTGACATTTCTACAAGTAATAATTGTTTTTTGAAATATATACTCTTCCTCTTTAGAAAATTTCTATGAGATATGACAACATTCTCTCCCTTTTTGAAATCTCATCCCAAAGATAATATTTAATGAATATCAATGTACCCCATGTACTGATTCATTTGCAATGTGCCCTTGTCAATACTACACCAACTAACTAATATTCAACATTCTTTGGTTGATGCATCACTAAACTTCTTTCAGTGAACTTCAGATAGGGGAATGACTTACCTCTTATATACAAAAATGCATCCTTAGGTAATGGCTTAGTGAATATGTCTGTAATTTGTTCTTTAGTATTTACATGTTCCAATCTTACCTCTTTATCTTGTATTAGTTCTCTCAAAAAATGATATTTTATAGCAATGTTCTTTGTTTTGGTATGCACGACAGGATTCTTTGATATATTAACTGCACTAATGTTATCACAGAAGATAACCATTGGATCCTTGATCTCTACCTTCATACCTGCCAATAGTTTCTTGAACCAAACAACATTGGAATAATTAACTATTGTTGCCACATATTTTGCCTCTACTATGGATTGAGAAATACAATTCTACTTCTTGCGGCACTAGTCTTTAACCAAGAAAGAATGCTCCACCACTGGTGCTCTTTCTATCATCAACAATTCTTGCCCAATTAGCATTTGTGAATGCTCTCAAATCCAAATTGCCTCCTTTCTTGTACCATAACCATATTCTTCAGTACCCTTTAGATACCTCATAATTCTCTTGGTTTCCATCATGTGATTTTCTTTGGTATTTGATGAGAATCTTGCCACCATACTAATTGCTAATGTAATGTTAGGCTTTGAGTGCACTACATATTGAAATTTTTCAATCATTGATCTATATGTGGTTTGATCTACCTCTTTGGAATTATCATTTTTGGAAAGTTTATGTCCAGTAGACATAGGTGTTCCAATTGGTCTTGAATCTTCCATTCCAAACTTTGTTAGTATTGCCTTGATATATTTTGATTGAGTAATATAGATACCATCTTTCTTTGATGGACCTATAATCCAACAAAGAATTTTATCTCTCCAAACATTGACATCTCAAATTATTTACTCATCTCTTTTGAAAATTCCTTGCATAAGTCATCATTTCATGTAAATAGAGTTTCATCCACAAAGATTTATGCCAACACAATCTTCTTGTTTGGTCCTTCTTTGATATACAAGTTGTTGTGATTTATTCTTTGAAAACCAATATTTATCAAGTAGTTATGAAGCCTTTCATACCAAGCTCTGGGAGCTTGCTTGAGACCATAAAATTCTTTGTGTAATTTATAGACCATATCCTTTTTCTAGGATCCACAAAATCTTCAGATTGTTCTCTGTAGGCTTCTTCTTCAAAAATGCAAATTTTACATCCATTTGATAAACTTTGATTTTCTCTTTGTGCAACATAAGCTAGTAGAGTCCTAACACCTTTTAATCTAGCAACAGGTGCAAAAGTTTCACCATAATCAATACCTCCTTCTTGAGAATAACCTTTGCAAACTAACCTTTATTTCTTGATACTTTTCCATCTTCATTCAGCTTGTTTATGAAAACCCACTTTGTGCCAATTACATTTTTATCCTTGGATCTAGGAACAAGAGTCCAAGTCTTATTCATCTCTATCTATTATACTTCTTCATTCATATCTTCAATCCAACTTTCATTATCCAAAGCATCTTTAACATTTCTAGGTTCAAATTTAGTAAACAAACATGTACCTTTCAATTTGTTTCTTGTCATTGTTCCATCTAACTTGTCTCCAATGATCTGATCAGGTGCATGGTGATTTATGAAATATCTTGCTAACACAAGAACTTTAGATTTAGAACATGTTCCACTAACCTCTTCAGGATCTCTATACCAAGCTTGGGTTCCACTGTTTGTGACTTAGGTCCATTAGACTCAATTTTCTTTGGCAATAGCTCAGTGGCTTCTGACTATGACTTAGGTCCTTCAAACTATGAATTGGGTTGCATTGGTTGCAACTCAATAGCTTTTGGAGATTTTGGGGACTTGGGACGTAAAGCCTCCTAACTTCCAAATAGATTTGGCAATGTATTAGGTTGATAGTAAATAAATCTTATGTAATCCTTAGGTTCTTTGCTCCTTTCCTCTTCACTCTTTTTTGCAAACACATCAATTCTCACACGTGCACTTTCTATGATCTTATGAGTGGATAAATTCAAACATTTATAAGATTTTCTTCTATAGGAGTATCCTAGGAATATGCCTCATTATCCATCACATAAAATTTACCTTTTGTAGATTCCTTCAAGATATAACATTTGCTACCAAATAATTTCAAGTAACTTACATTAAGTTTGTAGCCATACCATAGTTTTTATAAGGAGTTTGATTTGAGTCTTTCTTCAAATATAATTTGTTCAAGGTATGCACTGTAGTACTAATTTCTTCCTTCCAGTATTTGATTGCATATTCTTTTCTATCATCAAGGTTCTAGCACAATCCATGATGGATATGTTCCTTCTTTTGGCTACACCATTTTGGTATGGTGTACTAGGGGCCGATACTTGTCTTTTAATTCCTCTTTCAATGTAGAATTCATTATGCTCATTGGAAATTAATTCACCACCTCTGTTTGATCTCAAATACTTCATCTTCTTTCTAGTTTCTTTCTCTACTCTCACTAGATACCACAATTTTTTTTGAAAAGCTTTAGATTTTTCATTTAGATATATTATAGTCATCATTATAGAATAGTCATCAAAAAATAAAATAAAAAAATTATATCCATTGTAGCTCTCTATTCCAATAGGTCCACAAAGGTCTGCATGAACCAACTCCAAGACTTCTTCTAAATGACAATACTTTCTTTTGAAACTAGTCTTTCCCATCTTTCCAATTTAACAATTTTTGCATAGACCCATATCAGGTTTCCTCAAACTAGGAATACCTCTCAATATTTTTCTTCTTGATTATCTTGATTAGATTATCAAATTTCACATTACATAAGCTTTTATTCCATAACCAACTTTCTTCTACTTGAGCAATACAACATAAACTTTCACTGAGATCTAGTTAGAATAGGTTACCTTTTGTTTATTTGCCAGACACAACTAGATTTCCTTATCCATCTAGTAGTTTGGCCTTCCCAATCATGAATTCTACCTTGAATCCAATATTATTCAACTATACCACACTCAGTAGATTATGCTTTAGGCCTTCAACCCAGTAAACATTATTACATCTAAGTTCATTGGTTAGTGAGATACAACCTTTTCCTTTTATGCAACAAGGTTCATTGTTTCCAAAACTCACACTTCCACCATCATAATATTCCATGTGTTTAAACTTTGTTTTTTCACCAGTCATATGATGTGAGAAACCACTATTAATAATCCATGTATCATTCTTGCTAACATTGGAAATAAGTGCCATTTTATCTCCTTTATCATCAGTTTCATCTTTTACAACAATATATACCATTTCATCATCTTCATTACTATCTAAATTTTTAGCCATTAAATAATATGTTTTACCCTTTTCCTTATAGTCCTTGAAATTCTTGAAATCGTTCTTGCCTTTGCACTTGTTGTGCTTATTTTCATCTCCTTCTTCTCTGTTTGGGCACCTTGCAACAATGTGTCCAACTTCTTCACAAGAGAAACAGATTAAAGGGATTTTACCTTTACACTTTCCTTTGCCTTGGGGATACCTTCTTGTAAGAAATGCTTCAATGGCTTCAAGATCATTGTCAAAACTATCTTCCTCTTCACTTTTAGATTTTTTTCTTTTAGATCTTTTAGCTTTCTTCTTGAGTGATACCTTGGCCTCAAACATAGACTCAAGATCACTAGAACTAGGAGTATAATTATCATAGTTATGTAGTTCAAATGTTGTCAATCTCACTACTAGAGTATCCAAATTTATCTTATTATTTGGATCACATCTCATCTCTTAAATACTAGAGATTCTAATTGCATAGATAGGAGGAAGGGTTATGAGTACCTTGCTTATAACTATTTTGTCATCAATGTCTCTTCCATATGCTTTGATTGCACTCACACTCGCTTTAATTTTCTTAACATATTTTGTAATATTTTCATCCTTTCTCATCTTTATTTGATCAAACTAGCCTCTCAAGCTTTCTTCCTTTGCTATTTTTACATTGTCCTCACCTCCATAGATGTCTTTCAGTTTGGTCCACATTTCATGAGTAGTAGTGCAACCTTTGACCTCATCAAATTCAACATAGTAAGAGTTGATGCAATGCCAATCATCATTATATTATGATTTTTCTTTGTAGAAATTTCTTCCACAATCATTGTATAGGTAGGAGCTTTATAAGCAGTTGCAGATGCTTAAAATAATCCCAAATGCTATATTAATACATTTCGTATTTCTTTTGACATTATAAATAATTAATTATTAATTAATTATATTTTTCATATTCTTCCACCTATTTAATTAAATAGTTTTACTTTCCTAATGTATTTAAATTTAATTTAAATACATCACCTCTAATGTATTAAATTTATTTAATGCATAGTGCTCCATAAACCCTCTTTAAATAAATTTCAATTTATTTAATTCTCTCCACTTTATTAAATTCTCTAGTCCTATGATTAAGTTAAATCTTATTTAATTTAATCCTAATCCCATCCTAAAACCTAGTCTACACCCATCACTCTCATCCTTCTAAGCTTACCCATTAATTAATCTCACTTAATTATCTTAAACACCTTTCTAAACACCTTTTAGCTCCTAAGTGTTTGCTCACACATGTGTGAGAAACTATAGATCCAATAAAGCTTCCATTTTATTATTTTATTCACACATGTTACACCTCTTACACATTTTTCCCCCTTTCCTTTCTCCAAGGTTTCTCACACATGTGTGAGCAAACCTTGAGCCATCACTTTCACTAAAAAGGCTTATGTTGACCTTTGCATGACTTGTCTCCTTAGCCCATGTGTCTCCCTTGTAAAACCTATGTGGATTCCACATAGATGCCACCTCCCCAAGCCCTCTCTCAAACCTATAAATAGAGCTCTTGTTTCAAGCATTTTCCATCTCCCTCATTTGCATTGTTATCATGCTAGTTTAGAGTTAGAGCTTTCTAGTGAATTTAGAGATTTTTTTAAGCATTGTTACTAACCCCTTGGTAATTGCTAGATTTCATTTCATTCTTGCATTGATAGTTTAGTTTTCTTTCTTGCATTCACCTCCACTTCTTAGGATGTTTTGAGAATGGCTTCTTCCATAGCCTCCTCTTGAAGCATTCCTCACTCATCTTAGTAGATTCATATCTTATCTTGCATTACATTTTAAACTCCTTGGGATTCACATTGTTGTGTTTGAGAGAGCACATCCACATCCCTCCAACTAGAGCACACCAACAAGGTTCACATTGGGTGACCTTGTTGAGCTGCTTTGAGGTTGTGTGGCTATCATATTTGTTGGTTGTTTAGCTTACTAAAAAAAAAGTTGTTTTGTTATTTCATTGCTTGAATCTTTCTTACATGAACATGTACAACTAACTTTTCCTTGTTTGAGCATGCTCCTGACAGGTAAATGAACTTGCATGAAATAATCATTTGTCATTGGAATGCATGTTGCAAATAATGTCGAAAGGTCAAATACACTCTTGAATGCATTAAGGTAACATTACACACACTCTTGAATGATTTAAGAAAATTTACACACTTTTCATTGGAATGTGCATGTGTAGAGTAATCAAATACAATCTTGAGTTATTAAGGAAATTTACATGCTTTTCATTGGAATGAATGGTTAGATAGTGAATACACTCTGGAATGCCTAAGGTTAAAGAAGAATGCGATGAAACATTTTGATTTTGGGTTTAAAACACTCTCATACAATCTTGAATTACTATGGAACAAAGAAGCTTGCTATGAAACATTTGGACTTGGTGCTTAAAATGAATACACTCAATCTTGAATGACTTAAGGGAATTTGTTCATTTCTAGAAATTTTCTTATGTGGAAGACGATCGATTTATTTTTTGCTGACGAATCCTCACTTTTATTTATGTTGAAAATGTTGTCAAGTTGGAAGAACAATGCATGCTTAAACACGAGTGTCTTCAAGAGTAGATAGAAATCCTAGAGCTTCATTTAGGAAAAGAGAAAGTGCATTTTAAACTCTAAGGCCACTTACCTATCCTCTCATGCCTTCATGTGATCTTGAGTGCACAAGAAATAAGTGGTCTTATTTTTAATTTTTAGAGGGGCCTACTTGATGATTTTATCACCCCTTGGGATGACCTCAACTCTAGCATTATGGTGGAGTATAAACATCAGGAGATGAATTGAAAGACACCTCTCTTCAAAGAAATTTTTTGTCACTCTTGGCTAAGCCCCAAAGAAATTTATACCTTTGGGAAGTGAAAGTGGAGATTTGGGTTATTGTCTCCTCCTAGTTGTGTGACACTATTTTCTTTCATCTATATATTTGGGCCTCATGTACCTTGTATATATTGAGGACACTCTCTAGATAATCTTTGTATATCCTAGTGACAACCTTATTAGGATTTTTGATGTGTTTAGTGTGCTTGAGTGTTTAGACATCCAAAACCAAAACCAAACATCAAACAAGTCCAAAAAATGAGTGAAATGGTGAGCTAAACATTCAATGAGTAAAATTGCTATAAGTGGGTCCTCTTGACTTATTTTTATTTTCAAGAGTTCTTATATTTGGTCTAGCATTTGAAATTCATTGGGTCTTTTAGTCACAAATTATTTTGCAAAATTTTCATGCTTGGTCTTGTAACTAGGTTTGTTTAATTCCTACCATGACCGAAAAATTCAAACCTAAGAAGGTGATATTATCCAAACTTTTTTCCTACAAGGAAAGGAAAAACATAGCACACACTGCTAAACAATTTTGATACACTATCAAAGACATCAAGAAAGAAGAAGCTGAACAGGACCATTATGAAAAAATCTTATACAGTGGTAAACTTTGAAATTGGTCTATTTTCCTTGGAGTGAACCTAATATTTTTGTTTCCAATGAGAGAATATTGAGTTATCTACATAGTGACCATATTACTCTCATTTTACGCATCAATCAATTTTCAAAATTTCCATTCTTCCATTTGCAAAATTTCCTCTAGAGAGCTTGGTCATTTAAACCTTAATATTTTGGCCTAAGAACATCTTAGTTACACAACTTCTAAGAATACAACACTAGACCTTTATCCACAAGAATTTTTTTATCATAGTTACACTCACTCATTTGGGATCACAAGTCCTCCAAATAGTGAGTAATCTATTCGATGTCCTATCTTCCTCAAAGATCACTTGTCCATCTTTGGAGGAGAAAGATACTTTTATCTTATATCACACCTAGTTTCCCAAATCAACAACATCTTTTTTTTACATTTAGGTTGTTGGCCCCTTTATCATATAAGGTTTAGTTGCTCTCTCACATTTTCTTTCTTCCAAAATCTTCCATCCATTGATTTGGTCACAATTGTATGGTACAAACACAATTCAATAGACTCACATTTAATCCTATGTCTCATTTATTGGAATCACTAAGACAATAAGAGATGGAGAATCCTTTTCCTCTACAATCAGCCTCATTGGGGAACACATTTCCCCCCTAGAACAAACTTCAGTAAGCCTAGCTTAACATCCACACAAGAACTAGAGAATTTTTTTGAAACACCACTCTAGGGAGTAACTCACATGATTGTAAATAAGTGTACCAAGATGAAGATCCCATTTACAATAACAATATCCTTAGTGATGTCCAAACATTTCTTGCAAACCCATACAACTTGGAAATGTTGGGAAAATCCATTAGGGCAAACAAGATGAAGATCTTCCTAAACTTGGCTAAAGATGATGTTAATGTCCCTATAGTTTTGATGAGAGCACTTTGTTTAGACAAATTACCAATGATGGTGCTCCCGTGTTACGAACTTCAAACATATCCCAAACATATGGCAAGGAAAAAGAACCCGTGGTAAGAACTAGTTCCATACCTACATCAAGTGCTTCAACACAACCCACATTCAAATTGAGTGTAGAACATATTTAGTAGATCATTATTGCTATGCCTAACACTACTATACATGCTAGTATTTTGTAGTCAACCTTGGTAGGTCCAAATATAGGATGCTTAAACATTGGGCAAGTACCTTTACAACAGATGACAATCCCAACACAACTGGTATATTCCTCTTATTTACAAATGCCAACAAGTATGATGAAACCATCTGTATCAATTCCAATGACTTCATATCAATACATTGGCCAAAGTGGTGCATTGCCACCTCAATGGCCTCATAATACATTTGGAAATCCATATAACTTTGGAGGTGGATTCATCAATTCCCAACAATAAAAAATACAACCAAACCAAGATCTAGCCCACTAGTGGCATGAACTTCAAAATTTGGTCTATAACATGAACAAAAAAGAGGTGAAAGACTTCTCTTTTGAGGAAATTTGTCCCTTTCTATTTGATAGATCTATCAACATGATATTGTTTCCACCAAACTTTGAGATTCCTAAATTTGACAAATATATGGGAGAAACATGTCCTGTTACACATCTCAAGGAATTTTCCATCTTATGTCAAGAAGTGGCCTACAGTGAGGATTATCTTAAGAGGCTCTTCACAAGAAGCCTTGGAGGCCCTACACTTGAATGGCTAATGAACTTTCCTAGAGGTTCTATCACCTCTTTCAATGACTTGACAGGGAAATTTGTAGCACAATATTCTTACAACATTGAACATCATGCCTCATTGAGTGATTTGTGCAACACAAAAAAACAAAATGATGAAAAATTTGCCAAATTATACAATGGTGGAGGCATCCTGCTAATCACATACCATAGAATATTGAAAATTCCCATCTAGTAGACATATTTATCAAGAATTTGATCCCAGAGATGTTTTTGCAAATGAAGATGACTAGTCTTGAAGACTTTGCCACATTAGTCAAGAAAGGTAGGAACATTGAAAATGGGCTCTTAGACAAGGGTTCCATCACACATTATAGCTCTTCATCCTCAAACAATGACATGAACAATAATAGAAAATCAAAATTTTGGTCCAAAAACAAAGATGTTACCCACAATGGTGTTACCAATGTCAAAAGTGTATAAAACCTTCAAGGTGTAAACAACAACAACAACAAAAACTATTGTAACTAGAACAAAAACAATTAAAATTGTGACAATTAGAATCAAAATCAAAACAACAATCAAAACAACCAAAAATCTCACAATAAAACATAGTTCTTTCCTCGCAATAACAACAATAACAACTACAACTGCGATTATGATTGAAATCAAAATTTCACTAACTTTTGTGAACCCTTAGATGCCATATTTCAAAAGTTAGTGCATCACCATTTAATGATATTTCCCAACACATGAAACTTTGATGAAAATAAACCCAAATCAAAATGGTATAGGGAAAATGAATATTGCAAATACCACTACATCGAAGGGCATGACACAAAAAAGTGTATCAAACTCAAAGTCTTCATCCAAAATCTTGTTGATAATGGGGAAATTGATGTTGAAGGAAGATCACCCTCTAAAATGCTAAACTAAATATATTTCAAAAGTCATTCCCCAACCACAACAATGACAATAACAACAATGGAAACAACAATATGAACAATGTCAACCAAGCTTCCACGTCTAATGCACTACACTATGACTATTTTACTAACCACATATAAGGTTTTGAATCCTTGTGGAATAAAAAAGAAAAAAATGATATATGTGGTTTTGAATCCATGTGTGGCCACATTGAAGAGGTGGACACTCATGTAAATACCGTTGTCATACAAGCAATTGATTGTGGTCTAACCACTCGATGGGGAAGAATCACTTTGCAAGCTACCATCCCTGATTCCACTAATCCATCAATTCCACATGTGCCTACTATGCCATCCACTTCACAAAGAATTTCTTCTCATTATGACGTATTATCCTAGTTAGTGAAGACTCTTGTATAAGTATCCATTCTACAACTTCTCACCACCTCACCTATCCACATGGAAATTTTGGAGATTGCTCTTCTAGAGTCTCGTGTTCTTGAAAACATTAATGCATCCCAATTCACTACCATGATTGGAAATCTTGCCGCACAATAACACCTTGTCTTCATAGTCAAAGATTTCCAAGGTCCTAATCAACAACATAATTTGTCACTCCATGTTGAAGCCCTTATACAATGACATAAAATAAAATGAGTCCTTATAGATAATGGATCTAATTTGAACCTTTGTAAATTGAAGATGATCCATTTCTTAGGGCTTCCAGAAGACCTCCTAGATATCAATCAAATGATAACAATCAAAGAATATGATGAAAGAGAAAGAGAACTAAATAGGAGTTATCATGCTATCACTAAAGGTTGGGCCAGCTATAATAAATATTAAGTACCATGTCCTAGATTTGGACTTGGCATACAATATATTGCTTAGTAGACCTTGGATACATACACTAAAAGTGGTCCCATCTAAATAACATCAATGCTTGAAATTTCCCCACCAAGGAAGAGAGATCATGATTCTAGTTGATCCTTTGCCTTTTTCCTTTTGTAAGAGATTGGAAGGTGCTCCAACAAATTTTTGTCTAGTTTGTGAGTTTGCTAAGATTATACCTAGATCTCTCACAATAATGGAATCACCTTCCATAATAATACCAGAGTTATCCAATATTCATTTTAGTTCATGTAAAGGAAAGGAGAATGTTGAAGATATTAAGGTTAATACTACAGTGAAGAAGGTTACTTTTGTTGACCAAGGAATGGGAGAGTATAAGTTTGAAAATGCCTTCTATGTTAGAAAACTGACACTCTCCCCCTAATCCTTTGGAAAACCTTCCCAAATACCACCTTCAAAAAATAAGGATACTATGCATGTTGATAAGAAAACATTTGAACATTGGGGTTCACTTAGTGATGAACACATGGAGTCTAATATCTTAGATTGGCTATATTTTGATGGAAAAGATGATCTTATAGAATTCCCTAAAGATAAATATGTCAAGGCTCCTTTCATCATTGAAAACATGGGATATCATGGCATCAATCTTGGACCTAAAGAAGATGGAATTAGAAAACCCCTTGATGCTAATAGCTATCCTAAAGGATGTGGTTTGGGCTCCATTAAACCCAAGGTGTCCTTTTCTAACAACTATTGTTTGGTTGTATTTGATTTTGAGACTAAGGAGGAGGAATTCTTTGTAATCCCTATCTAATATATTGAAGATGACCTAGATAACTATGTCCATGCCATTACCATAACTGACCTTTCATCTATCGAAATGGGACCTTTAGGACACACCACCAACTCTTGATATTTGCAACTTTGATGAAACAGTGATGACACTCTTTGGCCTTAAGAATCTCAAAGATTATGAACATGAGATCCAATACAATGAGGAAGCCTAGTTTGGTAGCCAAGTCAACTCTTTTAGTCACAAAAATGAAATAGAAAATCAAAATAAAAAATTAAAGAAACATTCTCTAGTGAAAAATCTTTTGGGATACTTTTGGATGAAGAAAAAGACAAAATAAAGGATGCATGTTTTGGTGAAAACCTCCTACAGGCACCAAAAGAGGGAGAGATTGGCTTGTCATTCAGATACTTACCACTAGAAAAGTCATCTATATTGAATGAAGATACAACTCCAATTAATTTGGGCACAATAGATAATCCACAAATCACCTACATTGCTACTACCCTAAGTCTTGAAGAACAAAAAGTGATGACTAACTTCCTACAAAAAGGAAAAATCAATTTTGCATGGACATACAAAGACATGCCTAGTTTAGACATAGATTTGGTTGTGCATCACTTATCAGTAGATCCAAAGATTAAACCTATGAAACAAAAGTTGCACAAGATGCATCCTAAGGTAGCACTTTTGGTCAAAGTAGAACTGTAGAAAATGTTAGAGGGAAAATTCACCTGACCTATTGATTATCCTAAGTGGGTTTCCAACATTGTTACTATAGATAAACCATTTGGGGGTATCTACATTTGTTCAATTTTTTGAGATTTAAATCTCGCATGTCCTAAGAATGGTTTTCCACTTCCTAACATAAACATCATAGTGGATTTGACTACCATACATGAAATGTTTTCTTTAATGGATGGTTTCTCTAACTACAATTAGATCAAAATTGTAGAAGAATATCAACATAAAATGGAATTTACTACCCTATGAGGAACCTTTTGTTACCAAGTCATGCCTTTTGGCTTGAAAAATGCCAGTGCCACCTATCAACAAGCAATGAATACAATCTTCCATGATCTTCTAAATGTCATAATGGAGGACTATGTTGATGACATTCTAGGAAAATCTAAGACATGTGATTCCCAGATTGTTGTGCTTACCATCATTTTTGAAAGGTTGGAGAAATACAAAGTGTGCCTTAATCTAAAGAAGTGTGTCTTTGGGGTCCTATCAAGAATTTTTTTAGGTTACATAGTGTTAAGTAGAGGTATTAATGTAGATCCTACCAAAGTGAAAGCCATCATGGAAATGCCTCCACCTACTACATTGAAACAACTCTGCAGTTTCAAAGGGAGGTTATAGTCCATCAGACAGTTTGTGTCCCAGTTAGCAGACAAGGTTCATCCACTCCAACATTTGCTTAAAAAAGACATTAAGTTTCAATGGGATTTCCTATGTTAGAAAGTATTTCATCAAGCTAAAGTATACTTGGCTAATCCACCAGTTCTAGTCCCTCCAATTGTAGGATGACCATTGATTCTATACATTTCTGCCACTTTAGTTACCCTAGGTGCTCTTTTAGCACAACTAGATGAAAAAGGTAATGAGCAAGCCATATACTATCTTAGTCAAACATTAGTTGGCTATGAGTTGAACTACACTACTATTGAGTGAGCTTGTTTGGCGGTAGTCTTTTGCACACAAAACTATACCATTATATGCTTAATCACACTACACATCTCATTTCCAAGATAGATCCCCTCAAATATTTTCTATCAAAAGCTTCCTTCACTGGTTGACCTACAAAATGGGTCTCAATTTTAAGTGAACTTGACATTGTCTATAAATATCACAAGGCCATTAAGGGACTACTAATTGCAGACCAACTTGTCAAAGCTCCTCTTCAAGGAGATCATCCTATTATAGCATATTTTCTAGATGACATAGTTATGACTGTTACACCTAGTACACAATGGAAACTATATTTTGATGGCTCCTTCACACAAAAGGTATCGAGGGTAGGAGTTTTTTTTGTTACACTACAACAAGACATTATTCCTACATCTTATAAAATCTCATTCCTTAGCACAAAAAACATAGTTAAGTATGAAGGATTAGTAACAAGGCTCCATCAAGCTATCAAATGGAATTTTAAGAGCCTACTTGGCTTTGGAGACTCCTAATTGGTCATTAGGCAAGTCGCAAATAATACCAAACAAAGGATGGCAAGTTCTTACCATATCACTGGATAGTTGAAGATCTCAAAAAAAACTTCACTGAGATAGTCTTTCAACAGATACCAAGGAGTAATAACAAAGTAGTAGATGCTATGGTCACCATTGTCTCTATGATCACCATGCTTGAGTATAGTCCTAAGTGTGAGTTTCTTGTTGATAATATTTTTCTTCTTGCTTATGAGCAATCTGAATCAGAGCTTGTGTGTGATATTATTGGTCTTGAGTCTCCATGGTACTCTAAAATTTTTGCCTACCTTTGTCACAAAACAATCCCCATAGCCCTTTCCAAAAACCAAAGGCAAAACTTCAACTATTGCACTACCTGATGTACTATCCTAGGTGATACAATTTCTTGAAAACACTTCAATAGAACCTTCCTCCAATGTCTCAGTTTAGATGAAGCCAGAATGATGTTAGAAGAGGTTCATCAATGAATTTATGATACCCATTCTAGTGGCCTTACATTAGCAAAAAAGCTTCTTAGAATGGGTTACTGTTGGCCTACTATGGAGGTTGATGCTTATCATTTTGTGAAATGTTGTATTCCTTGTTAGCAACATGGAGATTTGATACAGACTCCCACCCAAGAACTTCAACCCACCATCACACCATGGCCCTTTTCTCATTGGGGATTTTATCTTGTTGGTCAAATGTATCCAAATTTTGAAAATGACCACAAGTATATTATTGCCGCCACTGAGTAATTCAAAAAGTGGGTCGAGGCTATCCCTTTAACCTACACACCCGAAAAAGGTTTCAAAGTTCATCTTGAACTACATTATCCATCATTTTAGTATCCCTCACAACATCATGACTAATAATAGAACTCCTTTAAAAAAAGAGGAAGTTGCCAAATTATGTAGGAAATTCAGAATCACCTAGCATTTTTCCATCAAATACTTCCCCTAGGGAAATGGCCAAGCTAAAGCCACCAATAAAACCATTTTAAAAATCCTACGAAAAATCATTGATGCAGCTGGCTATGATTGACACCTCCAATTTTCTCCCATCCTTTGGGCCTATCGCACCTCCATCTATACCCCTATAGGAGCCACCCCATTTTCCCTTTTTTATGGTTCTAAAGCTAATTTACCCATTGAAATTGAGCTCCCTTCCCTCAAAATCTCTCTCAAGAAGCTAATGTTTGAAGAAGAATACTGAGTTGCTCACTTGCAAGATCTGCAACTCCTTGATGAGAGACACCTCAATGCCCTAAACCACCTCTGCGTGTATCAAAATTGCCTTCAACTCTAGTTTCACAAAATAGTTAGACCTCAGGAATTTGAGGTGGGTGACTTAGTTTTGTAGCACAACATGAGGAACCTCTAGAACCATGAAAAAAAAGGAAAAATTTGAAGCCAATTGGTTTGGTCTATTTATCATTGTAGCTAAATATGGTTCTGGGGCATATCAAATTGCCACTTCAAAGGGAGATCTACTCCCTAAGCCTATAAATATCCAACACTTCAAGCAGTTCTATGCTTGAGTTCTGTAGTTCCTGATAGTGTTGTTTTAGTTTTGCAAAAATCCAAAAAAATCATAAAATCAAAAAAACTCCAAAAACATTTGTAAAATGTTCCTGAAGAAATAACTAAAAAGAGGAAAAAGTTCCTAAAAAATGTTTGTTGATCCATTATCTATAAGGCTCATCTCACTTCACCATATTCCACCATTTCATCCCGTCTTTGTGTAGAAGTCCTATCTAACTTGCACTTTCCATGCATGCAATAAAAGACCTCTTGTCTGTGAGGCATCTGTTCACTTCCATCTTAAAAAAGACCTCTAGTCCATGAGGCATTTCCCCTTTGAGTGTTTGTCCTAATCTCATTACATTGAGCTTTTTTGCACACAATAGTGACTGCAAAAAAACCTAAACAAACTCACCATTAATGATTCAAGAAACTCATTCTTTTCATAGCCCTTGCCAACAAAAATTTGTGACAACAACATCCAACAAACAAATTTTCATAAGATGAATCCTTCCTATACATGGCACTACAACCTTCACTTTTGAGACTTAACATTCCTAGTAGGAATTGTGGACTAAATGACTACTTGATCATGTGGTCTCTTTTGTTTCATTTCATTTTGTGTGTTAGTAGTAGCCTTTTACGGTGTGTCTTAATCTTCCATATTTTGGTATCACCTGAATGGTTCCAATTAACTACACTATCATTTGCAATATGATTTAATATATGCATGTCAGTTTTAGGTTATGGTTATGCATTACTCATTGGGGGCAACAGGTTAGCACACTTTCCACCAAAGATCCCTAAAAAGACTTTGGGTGTGTCTAGACCTCTTTGATGCGTATATGTCATTTGTTTTATCATGACTATGCAAACTACATCTATCATCCTGAAGTATCTATTATGTTGAGATTCTAGTCCACACAAAGGAATCTTGTCATCTATGCTTCTATAGCATATGGTGCATAAATCCTTTTGAAAAATCAAACTAGGGTGTGCTCTCCCATATAAACACAACTGAATCCCTTGGTATAATGTAGTATAGGACTTCATTACACTCTACTTGAGACAAGGGTTCTGTTTATCCCCCCCCCCCCCCCTCCTATGCTAAGCTACTTGATTTCTATGAGTGAAATATTTGACACTTGTCCATTCATTAGGTTCATTCATATTTCACATTTACACTTTAAGTTTGCATCATTTCACTTTACATTCATGATTAGTCTATCTTTTTCTATTATTGACATCTTCATTTAGCATACATTCTTTGTCATATTGGTACATTCATTACATTATACATTTCATTCATTGTTAGATCACATTATTTATTGATTAAATTAATCCATTAAGTACATGCATTATAACCATTACATTTAGTGACATATACATCATGATACATGTAAAGCAAAACATATAGTAAATCCATACATGTAACATAACAAAGTGCATTTATCTCATATCTCACCATAGGACTTGCATTATCCACAAATTAGTCATCATATATGCATCATAGGAAACATAACATCACACACATCTTGCATCACAATGTTAGTAATAACATCATAAATATCACATGCATAAGAGACCATCATCCATATACTTCTAGGCTCACCGAATCATGTCATATATATCAAAAGAATAAGTGTCCATGTACAATCTGTATACAAAAAATAATATAGTATATAGTGCATAATGCATCATCAAAAAATCACTGCATCTACATCACTGTATCAAAACTACTCACTGTAAAGATCATGTCATTGGCTTTGAGGGCCTTGGCCCTCTTGTACCCCCTCCTCATGGAGGCTTGCTCTATCTAACTGATGACTCTAATCTCTAAAAGCCCGTTATGGCCCATGAGCTAGATGCCTTCTGAAACTCTAGTTGTTGCTAATCTATCAACATGACATCATTATACAAAATCTTATAATAACCTACCTCTCACAAGGCTCATGCCTCATGTCAGCATGCAGTTAGGGCCTCCTGCATCATTGTCACCATCCCCCTAGCTTGTACCATCTATCTGGAAATATGTCACTGGCCATGATAATTTTCCACTTGCCTCTAATGAGTCTCCCTCTCTATCCATAGGGTGGCCACCTCCTCCCAAAGAGTGTCTATCTTAGCCAACTCATTCATCTCAACATGCATGGTGAAGTCACTGAACTCTCTTGCATCTATCCTAGCCTGCAGTATTTTAAAGGCCACCTAGGCATTGTCTTTCCTAGCTCTCTCTACTTGTACCTTAGCCTATATCTAGGCAAGCTTTGTCTGGAGGTTGTCCCATTCAGCCCTCACTAGCTTTGTATCATCCTACTCAGGTGACCCCGGTGGTACCTGTGGACCTGGCTGTGGCCCCTGCACTAATGGCAGCCCTGCTAGTGCTAGTCCTCTCCTTTGATAGACTCTATGCCCTAGTGGACCCTAATGTACTCCCTACCCTAGTTGTAGCACCACCACTTCTTGTCCCCCATATCCTACCCCATCTCCTCTGCCCTGTGCCTTGTCTATTGATGGTGGTGCTCCTGGTACTATCAATCACACTAGCTAATGGGACATCCACCATTGTGTATAGGTGGGTGTCATCCCTGCATCTCCCCGGTCTTGTATGTGAACCTTGGGAAATGGCTGCATACCACACCATGATATCCTAGAAAATATCAGAGAGGTCCCATGTCCCCATGGTCTCCCATACTCTTGGGATACCACTGGGTATAGAAATCTATCAGGCACAACATTCTAAACCCGTCTAAACTGTCACTGCACCCTACAAGGCATATACTGCATAACAATGTGACTGGTCCAACTGATAAGCCAATAGTCTATCTCTGTGTAAGGAAGGTAGAGTTGATCCTTGCTATCATCCTCTCCCCCTACTAGTAGTATAGCCCCCTACTGCTTACTACCATTGTATGGGGTCTAGTCAAACATAATAATATCATCTAGACATATCCTCCAAAATTCAACTAACTTGGTTGAGGTGTACTGGATCAGTGGCCTATATTGACATGTATAAGACTCACAAGGTTGTTGAGTCTCTCACCTTATAAGAGGGCATGTTACACCTATGTGCTCCCATGATCACACCATTAGAAATGTCAATCTTAGACCTATGGTCTGTTGTGTCCTATAGGCACACATGTTTAGATCATGGTATAGCTGGGTCAAGATAGTTTGACCATAGTAGAAGACCACATCATCATCTTTTAAAAGAGTGCTCAATGCTCATGTCTAGCCAATTGAAAACCCATGCCTAGCATGGTCTGGCACCATCCTCCATATTAGTGGGGCAAGATAGAGAGCAAGTCATGGCAACCTCTTCTCTAATGCCTCCCTCCATGTCAAGCATGATCTCTAAATAGGTAATCACTATTGTTGTCACCTAAAAGACTCTCATAGATAGGAATCTACACCCTCTATTACATACTCAGGATATCTCCCATGGATTGGCACTCAAAGAATCTACCACACATCAAGAAGAGTAACCATCACCTCTCTAGTAGGCAGATGGAATCTAGAGGTCAGTGTATGCCACCACTCTATAAGTGCAAAAATATGCATTGATTCCACCCTCAAATCAAGCCACTCATGGATGTGCTCCAAACTACATAGCCTTAGGTGACCCCACTCTTCCTTTTTGAGTGTCTCTCCTAGTACCATCATAGCTGGTTAGTGATCCAATGACTAAAATGTCACCTTCACCATCTATAACATAGACATGCAATGGTCAATATATCATTTATTTCCTACTCTTTTTGCTTATCTAAGCATGGGACATCATATTTTATTCACCCCCCGGTCATCCCCATCACCTAATTTTATTGATTTTTCCAAATTGGTGAAGATGCCAATCCACATAGATGTGGATCAATGAAGATGAAAAACTGTGGAGACATCAAACTCACATCTCTAGCGACTCCATAGACACTGGTTTTCCCATCGATGGCTGCTAGACTATCATCTATAGAGACAATGACATAGAGATCATTGTTGTTGACCTCATGTCTACATCTTGTTTCCCCCTTTTGGCATTTGCATAGATGATAGGATAAAGTCTATCATCTTCAAAGACAATAGGAAGAATCCCATCATCTCTGCAATGCTTATAACCCTATTTTATCATCTGCAAAGATGATAGAGCAAAGAACTATCATCTCTACCTTGACCCCATTTTGTCCCCATTTAATGTACAATAAATGCCAAAATTAAATGCATAATTCAAACTTTGACAAATAGGGATAGTTGACTTACAGGTGGACCCATGCTGGCTGACCTCTGGTGCTCCCAGATGCACTCTCCAAGCTGTAGTCTCTTGATCGGATCCATCCTTTTCATTAGTTCTATGCTCTATAGGTGTACAAATGAATCTTCCATCTGCCCCTTGGAGGCTTATATAAGCCCTTCAAGGTCCCCTTTTGAGCTTGTACCCTTTCCTTGGCCATGTTGACCCCTATTTATCCCCAAGTCATGCAAAATGTTCATCTATGCCTTCTTCCTACTCTTTCTTTTGTTCTAGAGTCCTTTTCACAAAAATTGCCCAAAATTTATTTTTTTGCTCCATTTTTACGATGGGGCACCCTCCTCCCCTATCACCATTACGACATAACTCCTAGGACTCCTATCCTCTTTAGGGAAACTTATATATATATATATATATATATATATATATATATATATATATATATATATATATATTTTAATATAATGTAGTCTCGACATCACATCAAAGAGGGGCAAAATGTAGATGCTTAAAATCATCCCAAATGCTGTATTAATTCATTTAATAATTCTTTTGATATTATAGTTAATTAATTATATTTCTCATATTCTTCTACCTATTTAATTAAATTTATTTAATTAAATAGGTTCACTTTCCTAATGTATTTAAATTTAATTTAAATACATCCCCTCTAATGTATTAAATTTATTTAACGTATAGTGCTCTATAAACCCCCTTTAAATAAAATTCAATTTATTTAATCCCCTCCACTTTATTAAATTCTTTAATCCTATGATTAAGTTAAATGTTATTTAATTTAATCGTAATCTCATCCTAAAAACCTAGTCCACACTCATTACTCTCATCCTACTAAGCCCACCCATTAATTAATCCCACTTAATTATCCTAAATACCTTTCTAAACACCTTTTAGCTCCTAAGTGTTTTCTCACACATGTGTGAAAAAATCAAGATCTAATCAAGATTCCAATTTATTATTTCATTCACAACTCTTACAACTCTTACACATTTTCCCCCCTTTCCTTTCTCCAAGGTTTCTCACATGTGTGAGCAAACCTTGACCCATCACATTCACTGAAAAGGCTTGTGTTGACCTTTGCATGGCTTGTCTCCTTAGTCCATGTGTCTCCCTTATAAGACCTATATGGATGCCACATAGATGCCACCTCCCCAAGCCCTCTTTGAAACCTATAAATAGAACCCTTGTCTCAAGCATTTTCCATCTCCCTCATTTGCATTGTTATCATGCTAGTTTAGAGTTAGAGCTTTCTAGTGAATTTAGAGATTTTCTATGCATTGTTACTAACCCCTTGGTAATTTCTAGATTTCATTTCATTGTTGTATTGATAGTTTAGTTTTCTTTCTTGCATTCAACTCCACTTCTTATGATGTTTCGAGAATGGCTTCTTCCATAGCCTCCTCTTGAAACATTCCTCACTCATCTTAGTTAGATTCATATCTCATCTTCCATTGCATTTTGCATTTCAAACTCTTTGGGATTCAAATTGTTGTGTTTGGGAGAGCACATCCACATCCCTCCAACTAGAGCACACCAACAATGTTCACATTGGGTGCCATTGTTGAGCTACTATTAGGTTGCGTGGGAATTTAGTTGTTAGTTTTTTAGCTTAGTAAAACACAATTTTTTAAGTTATTTCATTGGTTGAATCTTTCTTATATGAACATGTACAACTAGCTTTGCCTTGTTTGAGCATGCCCTTGACAAGTAGGTTTTTCATGTATACAACAATGTTTAAATATTTCAAACCTAAATCACTAATGGTTGCCAGCTGCAACTTCATGAGATCTTTCCATGTTGCAAAGTTGTCCTTTTTTGACTTGGGAGTCTCTCTTCTATAAGACATTCTAATCTTTAGCTTAGGTGCTTGAAACCTTCTCTACAAGAACCAAAAGCTCTGATACCAATTTTTGGAAATATATCAGGAGTAATTGAGAGGGGAGGGATAAATCAATTACCACAAAAATAAATCCTAGATCCCTTAGATGTCAATAAAAATCAAAACTATATTCTACTATTATTCGGCAAACACACAGGCACTCGATTTACATTAGCAAAATGTTGTAACTTGGCAAGCACTGAGAATTAACTATAACTTGGCAATAACTGAATGAATTTATCTTAATGTGATTAACTTTAAACTTATCTTAGTTTCATATACTTAAAAGAAATAGTATGAACATAAATGACACCAAAATTTAATGCGGAAACCCAATTTGGAAAAACCACCAATTGTAACTAGTTACTGATTTTCACTCTTTGGAAGTGAGCCTTGTTAGGAGCCAACCCTATTAAAGGTTACAAAACACACTATTAGTTATGGCCCTATTAGAGGATTTGATCACCCTATTAGGAGTTGCCTTGTTTGAGGCCTTTAGACACCTCAATCTAGAAATGCTAGCTTGTTAGAGGATTTACAAATAGTTGTTAAGTGAACTCTATTAAGAGATTTGCATCACTACTATAATGGTTAGAGAGTAACAATGAAATGACCTAATTTTTTATACAACTAAATTGCTGATTATAGATCTCAATTTTGGCTTGTATACTTTATCCTTTTTGATCAAATGTATCTTTGCAACTCAACAAGGATATTCTTCTTATCCTTCTAATTCTCTTCCCCTAAGCATCTTCACATCTTCTTTTATGCTCCACACATTTAATTCTCAACTTGACCTTATATTTATATCTCACACATTGTCAAGTCGACTTGAATACAACTTAGAATACTTAATATTCATCTCTAAAGTTGGCTAGAACCAACAAACAAATCAACTAAACTCAATATATGCCAGAACAGGAAAATCCTTCATTAGCCAACCTTGCTTGATAGGCACTAACTCATAAATGATTTTCCTATGTTAACTAAGTGAACTTGATTAACATTACATATCCAAAAAATTCCTTCAGTAACCTAGTGAGCTCGGTTAACACTAGCTCCATGGAAAATATTTCCTTTATTAAACAAGTGAGTTCACTTAACACTCAATTTCTATGAACTTTCCTTTGTCGCCCGACTGAACTTAGTAGAAATTGTCTTCTGAACTTGGCAAACTCTGGAATGCTTGGTAGACAAAAGAAACTATGTTCACCACTCAAGTGATCTTGGCATACACTTATTGACAATGATATGACATCTTGTGTAACGTCAAAGAGAATACAAAATTAACCAATTATTTTCAACAAGTAGTAACACCAAAGAAAAGTGGAGAATGAAGTTTACTATCAAATTCAGGTTTCCCTTTCCAAGGATGTATAATATTATGGATTGTTTGAGTAGATTTGAATAATTTATAAAGCTATATTTGAAGAGTGGATATCAACCGATTTGGATTGGAGAAGAAGATGAATGAAAGGTAGCTTTCAAGACAAGGGAATGCTTTTATGAGTGGCTCATCATAACTTTTGGGCTAACCAATGTGCCAAACATATTCATGCATCTCATGAACATGGTATTTAAAGATTTTTGGGTAAGTTTATTATTGTTCACTTGGATAATATTTTGATCTTCAATAATACATTGGGTAGTATATAATGCATATCCGTGGTCTTTGAGACATTAAGGTAGATAAGTTGTTGATTAACTTGAAGAAGTACAATTTTAATTAATGCGAATAGATTTCCACAATCCATGATAGTTATTCTAAGTTTTTGGATTAGATTGTGTGAAGATTTTTCCATCAACGTTTCGAATCACACTATGTGATCCATCATTAGGATGAGAGAGCAGGAGGTGCAAAACAATGTAAGTTGGAAAAATCTTCATTGTTTTGCACCTCTTGCTCTCTCATCCTGATGATGGATCATGTAGTGTGATTCAAAATGTTGATGGAAAAATCTTCACACAATCTAATCCAGAAACTCAGTTTAACTAAGTACAATTTTGTAGAGGAGTTAGTGTACCTTGGATTTTTCATCTCAACACATGATCTTAAAATGGACCAAAAAAAGTGAAGGCCATCCTTAAATGACCTGATTGAAGGAGTTATACTAAGCTAAGATCATTTTATGGACTGGCTAGATTTTATAGGAAGTTTATGAAGAATTTTAGTAGTATTTGTGGACTCCTAATTGAAACAATGAGAGATGATAGAAAAACATTTAAGAAGACTACATGAGCATTATTTTTTTTTGATTTTCTAAAAACAAAAGTTACAAAGCATCATCTTTTGGAATTTTTACATTTTAATAAGGTATTTTAAGTAGCTTGAGATTCTTGTGGCAAAGCTATTGGAGCTATTTTAAGTCAAGAAGGTATACCCATTGAATATTTTAGTGAGAATTTGAATGCTACCAAAATAAATTATTCTATTTAAGATTAAGAGTTTTATGCTATAATTCATGAATTGAGGAATTAGAGACATTATTGTTAGATAATTGAGTGGGGGTGGGGGCGGGGTGTGGGGGGGGGAGGGAATCAGTTATTACTAGTTATCCTACATGCCTTAAAAAAACATTTTAGTACCAAATTAAACTTCTTAAAATTTTAGATCAACAACTTGATAACCCTATCAAACATCATTAATCAAATTAATTTCATCTTTGCATCAAACTGGAAACTTAATATACCTTACTATCTCTTAATATATCGAGTATTAGATTAATCATCTAGCTTATATCAAGTTGTAGCAATAAAAGAATAATATGAAATAAACTTGCAATACAATAAGCATTCACACATTTGACATAAGCATTTAACATGGAAACCCTATAAAGGGAAAAACCACCTTTGGAAGTGACAAACCAAATAATTTTACTCTTCTAATCTATGCTCTATTAGGAGCCAACCTTGTTAAAGGTTACATACACATTTTTAGTGTGACCTTGTTAGAGGTTTTTGACTAAAGATCATCTAGAACTTATCACTCCTTGACATTTCTAAAGAATGGTCTTCTCTAAAGGACTTATAAAATATTACTATTGAATGTTACCATATAGGATTTCAAAGACTTGTTAGGTCCACTCAGTTAAGATATTTTTCTACTACAATGGTAAGAAAGTAACAATGAAATGATCTATAGGTTTTAGCACTACCTTTCTTGTTTAGATCTCTCCTTCATTTTATCTCTTCGTTATGATCCCTTTTTAATTGATAAACACACTCACACTTAAACCTAGAATTTCCTCTTCTTGATCTTTAGAATACTATTTTTCTTGGTTCACCTTCTATTTTCCTTCTTCTTCAACTTCAACAACCACCAACAATGATCAACAACAAGAAAAATCTTGTTTAATACAAAATTTTCTATTCGAAAATCTTTGAGATTTTTCCTCTTAATCATGATCCTCATATCTTCATTAGTTTTAGATTCAATGAATCTAGACGCTCGAGAAGTATAACTCTGCCTTGAACTTTCTGCTTCAATTCAAATTTTTAATTCTCCTTCATTAAATATTTGAATTTCTCCAGTTGTTGATCTCATAATTAACTTTGTCCTTATCCTTGAAACTTCTCAAAACTTCTTAATTTTCATCAAATGTCAGCCTCAGATTAAATATTTTCTAAACTTTTTTTTTTCCTGTACATGCTCGGTGAAAACTACAACTTGCTTATTTAATACTTTACTCAGTTAACACTAAAATTCAACATTTCCTTTCCAGATGCTTAGTGATATTTTTAGTAGCTCTATTAATATTGTATTCCTTCATTCACCATGCAAATTGTCTTGTATATATATATTTCTTAAGATAATGTAAAGCAATCAAACCAACATTATATTGTTAAAGTTTAAATTATTGAAGTGTGCATTGAATAAAATATATTTATCAACACTCTAACTCATGATACTTTCTTCAAATTATCTAGATCAATCAAATGCAATGACACTTTATTGAATTAGCATAATGTCCAACCAATTAAGGCTTGACATTAATGCAAACATAACACCTGCTATGACTCTTACACATACATTAACTTAATTACCATTTGGGGACAAAAATACCCCCCTCTAGTATTGATGACAATACATAAGCATAATATTTTACATAAGATAACATAACATTATAAGATAATCAAATTTATGCATTTACAACATCAAAACTCTTCATCTCCTTGACTTCATTCAGCTTGTTTACAATAGGTTAAGTATTAGATTCTCCACTTTGACAAATTCTCCCCTCTTAGGTGCACTTCACTTTGTATTCAATAACATCTTCAACAACTTGTCAAAACAATCTTCATGCTTCTGATTTCAGCTTACTCATCTCCCTTATTGCTTTCTCCCCCTTCTTACTAGTTCTCTCCACCTATGACAACAATGTCAAATGTAACTATAACTTCCAATGTCAAACTCATAAACCTTTTAGTAGTACCTTGTACCTTGCATGTACTATTTACATTAGTTTCATTATAATGACTTTCACGATGAGAAAATAGTCCCCAAAGAGTGAACTTTTGCATCAACTCTAGAAAGATATATCTAATCATCCATGAATTAATGCAATACACATCCTTTCTTAGTTGATATTAGATAGGGGAAAGACCCTTGACTTACCTCTTAGATACTCAAAATCATCCTTAAGCAATGAATTTGTCAATATATTTGTAATTTTCTCCTTAGAATTCACATACTCTGCCTCACTTGCTTCTCTTATACTTTCTTTGTCAAGTAATGATACTTGATAGATATATGTTTTGGTTTTGCATATATCACATGATTCTTGGATACATTTATTGCACTTATGTTATCACAATAGATAGTGACAGACTCAATTACTTCTTGCATTCCTTCTAACAATTACTTAGTCCAAATAATATTTGAACAATTAATTGCAACAACATATTCAACTTCAACTATAGATTGTGCTATAAAACTCAAATTTTTTTTAAACCATGTAATCAATATTTCTCCTAAAAAGAAAGCTCCACCACTTGTACTTTTTCCATTATCAACATTTCCAACCTAATCAACATTAGTGTTGACTCTAAGTTCCAAATCATGTTCCTCTTTGTACCACAATCCATAGTCCTCTATTCCTTTCAAGTATCTAAACATCCTTTTAACAACAAGATATACAACTACTCCTTTGTCATCATCAGTATCTGAGTCAATGTCCTCCTCCTCATCTATATAGCATGAATTCTTCCCTTCATCTGTGTAGTTCTTGTTCCTTCTATATTTATCATCGTTCTTGTCATTATTGTCACTCTTGTGCTTGTTGGGATTGCAAGGAAACTTGCAATAAAGAATATAATTGTTTCCACATAACCCATCATAGATCTAAAATAAACATGGAAGTAAAATCCACATGCAAGAGAATCGACAACATACACACAAAGTGTGACACAAGATATACCTTGGAAAACCCTCATTGAGTGAAAAACCTAGCCTCCAAAAGCATCCATCACCATGTATTATTTAGCAAAAAACACCATTGCAGTACAACCATGGAAGCCTTCAATGCCATAGCCACCACCAACAAAACTATGTGAACAAGCATGAATCCACACATCCCATGCCATGCTTCCAACCTTCAAACATGCTCCCTTGACTAAGCTATCAAGCCTTAACCCACTTGACTCTTTTCTTTTTTCCTTTTGTCTTCACACACAACAACTACCCTTGTGGCTACTTATATAGTAGCAAGTCCCACAAAACCACTAAGTGGTATTACATAAACCATGTGCTACCTAACCCATTGACCCCACATTTAATATTGAAATTTTAATTTTTTTTCCAATATTAAATAATTACATGAAATATTATCGCAATGTTACAAAACAACTCATTAAGTATATCACATGAGAATCTTTACATGTTGCACGCCCATCTAGATGCAACATTGCATAATAATAAAATAATATAATATAACAATATTATGCAATGTCTATAACACCCATTATCTCAACAATCTTCCACTTGTTGTATACATTGCATAGGGTCAATCTGTAGCCACATAAATGAACAAGGGAACAATCCCTCCTAGCACATCCACCATCATGGATCAAAGTACACCATGTGCTCCATCTTGGTACCCAAAACAAAATCAAAGTATCCAACATCTCAAACATCAATGAATCCACCTTCTATTATGCCACTATTACTAGACATACATAGAAGTCATCCAAAGAGAGAGCCACCCAACCGTTGCATTAGAAGATCATAAAATCCTCTACCAACTGAAATTCCAAGCACAAAAACTTGATCCAAAAGTAATCACATGTATTTGTAGTTTTCAAAATATCCATAGCTGAAATAACATCCACAACAAGTGCCAAACCCATCCAACTATCCATACCTCCAAAGGTATACCAAGTGAATCTCACATCATCAACATATAAAATCTATAACCTGCAATCACAAGCCTTAAGAGAAATACCTACCACATATATACCAAGAAGATCCAACTACAAAAGATAATGTCAAATCTATAACCAATCCAATCACAACATCTCAAAGAAGTGAATCCATGTAGTCTTAAGGACATCCACAATACATAAATTGATAATCTACAAGAACAAATCTCATGAAAAATCTCCAATGCTCTCCCAAGTTCTCCATAACCAACACAAAGGAAAGAGATAAAGGAATAACCATGTCATCTCCCACATGAAATACATGAGCACAAACCAATGATCACAATCTCTAAGCAATCTCAAATCCAATGTAAGTGAAACTAAACATCAAGGAAGATAACCAAGACTAGAGAAAAACTATGCAAATTATGACCTGTATCATGCCCTTCTATACACACCTCTACATGTAAACCGTGAAAGTATGATCTCTTCTATTAAATCCCAATAAGAAGCCACAATAATACCCAAACCATACAATTTAACTAATCATGGATGTAAGTCTCTCACAAGAAGATCAAACTCATAAACCATTCGTAATCCAAGGAATATGCACAATATAAAACCATCTCCCAAACTCAACCAACATAACAACATATGCATAAGCAGATAACCAATGCTAAACCATCTCTCAAATGAACCCTTTAGAACTAACTCATGTAATGTAGCTCAAGATCCATATCCATGAAAGATAAGCATAAACATAATACACTTAAGATAAACAATGGACTATACCTCTCAAGTAGAAAACCATCGAGTAGACCAAGAGTGGGGAATCAGAATGCTCATCAAGATATCCAAGTCTCCAACCAAGACTCATCTAAGAACAATCTCCTCTCAATTCCATATTAGGTGAATACCCCTCAAACTTCTTATTGAAACCAAACAATTGTCCCAACAAATACTTCTCTAAGACAAATCAACATCACCACCATCTCTAAGTATCTATGAGCACCTGTAACCAATCAATCCATGCCAACTCCAAATGCAACATAGAAATATCATGAAGTATCTAGCTTATGATCAATGTACTCAATACCAAGAAACTAAACCAAGATCATTGTCAAAGTTTCAACCATTTCCTCAGGAACATAAACATGACAACATGATCTAACCATCTCAACTAAAGAGATAACATGTTTCATATTAACATAATATAACATGTCAAAACTCTAAATGTGTATCAAGCTTATACCATGACATAATAATAAAACCATCCTCACACCAAGGATAACATGCCAAAACTCTAAGTGTGTATCAAGATTATACCATGACATAATAATAAAACCATCCTCACACCAAGGATAACATGTCAAATGAAAGCATAAACCACACCTTTAGTAAGAACTCTGTGAGTCCTCAAGATGTAACCATCTCCACACACCATGAAGAAAACCATCTCCACATACCATGAAGAACCATCTCCACACACCATGAAGATAACAAGTGCACCATACAAATGTCAAAGGTGCTTTTGCAAAAACAAGATCTAAAACAAACCTCCAACACCTGCAAACACTCAATAAATAACAATGCCAAAAAACTCCCGCTCAATTGTGGTACAAAGTCACCTATGGCATCATAAAATCCATCTCCTACATGAATATCTTCCAAGTTTACACTCACACAACAAAATTTTAGCACCAAGTGAAACCAATAATATACAAACCAAATCAAGAACTAATCTTGCACTATCACCCCATCACCGCCACAAGCTCCCACTAAATTATGTATCCAAGCTATCCATGACATCATGATGAAAAACTATCCTCTAACCATGCGAATCAACCAAGGCATTGAGCCATAAAAGAACTCAAAGTGCACATCATGAGCTCCTCAAAAGAAACCAAATAATCGTGATACTCAACCAAGAAGATATATCACCATAACCAAATTAGTCCATGAATCGAGCAACTCAATCTCAAAGTGTTAAACTTGTCAGCATAAAATAGTCAACCACAATCCTCCACCATGACTATACTTGGTAACAACATCTCATGCCCTTCTACATGAAGAAAAAATAAATCAAAAAATCATGTAGCTTAGGCCATAGAAAACCAAAAATCCAAGCCACCAATCTGAATATGCATTAATAATGAAAGATCAATGAGAAAAGACAACCCATATCAAAGCCATAAATGAAACCTATAAGTATAGACCACTTACAACACTACACAACTTGTAGACCCAACAAATCATCATACATATCCAAATCAAACACTGATAACCATATCATCATGAGACCAATCTAAAATATGAATTGAGCATACAATGACATCAAATCTTAAATCTCCAAAATATACAATGTCATAAACTCATAATGTTACCATAGTCAATTATATCATAAACTGTTCAAATTAATATATCACCAAATAAACCATGCCAAACCTACACCAAATCTGAACCAATATGTAGAGCTCTCCAAGAGCTTTCTGTTGACTACTTGAAGTCCAAAATCCAACTTCATATGCCTAAGTTACACCCAAATATGTGCTCAAAATAAAAAACATCTAACTTTTGGGCTCTTAAAACCTAACAAAATATAAAAATCACAGAACCAAACCTACACCACTTTGTAGTTCTATGAATTATCTTTCCAAATCCTATAAGAAGTCTAAAGTCTGACATCCTGAGAGAAAGTTATGGTCATTTTACTAAGACAGTTTTTTTACCATTTTCACTGTGATTTTTTTTTTTTTGTGACAAATTTTTTTGACAAGATTAAATTTGATGGCCATCACGAGCTAAAACTAAAAAACTCTTTCATTTACTCTAAAGATGGCCAAACTAGGGCATATTATATATCAAAATTTATGGAAACATCAGCCTGGATCCAATGGCGAGGTTTTTTTTTACCCGAGAGGTCATTTCTACAAGCTCTCCCTAAAATCCTCATTTAAATGAAACATCTAAAAAATCTTTTTGTCCAACAATTTCATATGCCCAAAATCTACCACTATCCCATAATAACAACAAATCCAAAACCCTCAGATCTATAATAAACAACTCATATATCTTTCTCTTTCTTTTATCCTCTCATGCATTTCCATGGATTCAATCTAGGGTTACAATAATAAAACCATAGCTTTGATACCACTTTTAGAAAAATTGTAATAAAGAATATAACTATTTCCACATAACCCATCATAGATCTAAAATAAACATGGATGTAAAATCCACATGTAAGAGAATAGACAACATACCCACAAAATGTGACACAAGATATACCTTGGGAAACCCTTAGTGAGGGAAAAACCTAGCCTCTAAAAGCATCGTTTCTTGAATTGTAGACACTCTTATAGCATAAATAGGCAATAGTGTTCTAGGAACTTTACTTATAACTTCTTCATTATTGATGACTTATGTAGTAGTTTTGATATCAATCACCACTTCTTTGATTTGGTTCACATATCAAACTATGTTTTCACTTTCTTTCATCCTCATGTCATCATATTTGCCTCTCAAACTTTTTTCTTTAGCTCTCAATACATTCTGATCCCCACCATGCACAAGTGTCATCTTGTCCCACATTTCTTTAGTAGTAACATATTTTTAAAAATCATCAAACTCAACATCATTCAATGCAGATGCAATCTCAATCATCAAACTATTGTATTCTTTCTTATGGTTCATCTCCTCTACTATCATAGGAGGTTTTGGAGCAGTGTATTGATGGTCTAAGTAATATAGGGAATTGTGTCCAATCCCAGATAGATGTAGCCTCATCCTTCTTTTCCATGAAGAGAAATTCTTATTTTTTTTTATATTTGGTACCTCTCCCTTATACATTTTTTTTGGGTCAAAGTTCTTCCTTCAAGCACTCAGCTCTAACACCAATTGTTAGAAAACTAAGAGCACAGATGAATAAGTTATAACTAGTTATCCTACATGCCTTAAATTCACTTTAGGTCCAACTTAAACTTCTTAAACTTTCAGATCAACAACTTGGTAACCACATCAAACATCATTATTCAAACTGATTTCATCTTTGCATCAAATTAAAAACTTAATATACCTTACTAATTCTTAACATACCAAGTATTAGAGTAATTATCTAGCTTGTACTAAGTTAAAATAATAATTAATTAACATGAAATAAACTTGTACAACAATAAGAATTCACAAATTTGACACAAGTATTTAATGTGAAAACCCTGTAAAGGGAAAAACCATCTGGGAATCGACAACCCACTCTTCTAAAGTGAGTTCTATTAGGATCCAACCTTATTAAAGGTTACATACACATTTTTAGTGTGACCTTGTTAGAGGGTTTTTACCAAATATGTGTTGGAAATATAAGATAGACAAGGTTATTGAGAGGGAAGGTGTGAATCAAGAGCCAATAAAACTTTATCTTCACCAATTAATCCTTCATATAATATTCTAATATAATTAAATGCATGAAAGAATGAAAGTAATAAACATTCATAACACTTTGAAACAATATATGACCCATAAATCTTCCAAATAGAAAGTAAAACTGGGGTGGGGATGATACCCACAAGCTTTAGTACCATAGTATAAAGTTAACCTATTAAGGCTTACAATTGATCACTTCTAATGATTTGCCCTATTAGGAGAAATAATGACTATGAGGTCCACCTTGTTAAAGGATTTACAAACATAAAATAAAGTATGCACTCAGTTAGGAGATTTAGCAAAAGACTGTTAAGTTTACCCTGTTAAAGGATTTAACTGATACACCTGTTAGGACGGACCAGTGGTTGATATTTGATCTACAACTATGATTTGCTAAATGAGATTCCTTGAATTATAATGATCACCTAATTGTGATAGATAAATATCTACTATCCCTTATACTACTTGTATCCTTATTCAATTCACACTCCTTCTCATCATATTATTTTTCCCATTCTTTCTTTAGATATGACACAATGCTTTGCATATATACCAATCTAAATCACAACTTACTAGAGTTAGCTACAATACCAATTCCATCATAATTCACAAAGTCAACCCAACTATTGTAACTTGGGTTCTGAAGACAAACTCAGTTATCTTCTGATACTTGGAAAACACTGTCAACGCTTGACAATCTTTGGCACCTAGTTGAACTTGAAGCTCAATCCACACTGATCACTTCCAAGTAGCTTAAACTTGGTCAACACTGTGTGACTCAGTGAACACTAAGAAAATTGATAGCTTTAGAAACACTTAGTTGACACAACATGACTTGGTCAACAAACACTTAGTTGACACAACATGACTTGGTCAACATGAGATTCACATTGTTAACACTATAGAGCTTGGTTAACACTACAATCTTCTTCACTTCCATTGAATAGCTCAATAGCTTTTGCTACACTTGGTAAACATTGTGTAGCTTGGAAAAAATTGCAAACTGATTCAAGTGCTTGTTAGACACTGTATTCTGGCTACTCAACTCAAGAACAACTACATCACTTGGTTAATAGTACAAATTGAATGATAGTTTTCGTAGAAACTATAGAGATCAGTAGTAATGTAACCATTTGTCTAAGTGTTGAGTTACTGATAGACAAATTGACCTTAATGTCAACAATATTATCTAGACCTTATCGCTCCTTGACATTTTAAAAGAGTGACCTACTCTAAAGGACTTACAAAACATTACTATTGAATGTTACCATATAGGATTCCAAAGAATTGTTAGGTCCACTTGGTTAAGATATTTTTCTGCAATAGTGGTAAGAAAAAAATAATGAAATGATCTATTAGGTTTTAACACTACCTTGCTTGTTCTATTTTCTCTCTCTCTCTCTTCCTTCTGATCCCTTTTTGGTTGATTCACACTCTCACACTTCAATGTAGCACTTCCCCTATTTGATCTTCACAATTTTTTTCTTCTCAATTCACCTTATGTCTTCTTCTTCTTCAACTTCAACAACAACTATCAATAATCATCAACAAGAAACATATTATTCATCCCTTTAAATAGATATTTTTTTCTATTCTAGAATCATCTGAATTCTCTCAGTTAATCATGCTCATCATATCTTCATTAGTTTAAGATTTAATGAATCTAGATGCTCAGGAAATATAACCTTGCCTTGAACTTTGTGCGTCAATTCAAATTTTTAATTCTCCTTCATCAGATCTTCTTTGAATTTCTCCAGTCATTGATCTCATAAATAACTTTGTCCTTATCCTTGATACTTCTAAAGCATTCTTAATTTTCATCAAATATTGGCCTTAGATTAAATTTTTTCTAAACTTTTTTTTCTTGTTCATGCTCTGTGAACACTACAACTTTCTTAATCAATACTTGACTCAATTAGTTCATTGAAATTACTTGGTTAACATTAAACTAGTTCAATACTTTCCAGATGCTTGGTGAAAAATGTGGTAGCTTGATTAATAGTGTATTCCTCAAGTAAATTGTCTTGTATATACATCTTACTCAAGATCATTTAAAGCAATCAAACCAATATTATACTCTCAAATTCTAACTCATTAAAATTCCCATTGAATACCATATACTTATCAATGCTCTAAGTCATCATACTTTATTCAAATCCTCTTCATCATTTGAATGATATGACACTCTATTGAATTAGCATAATGTCTAACCAATTAAAGTTTGCCATCAATGAAAACATAACAACTGATATGAATCTTACACATACATTAAAAATACTATTAGTTGGGGCTAATAATTATATTTTCTCTAAATTATTTTTAAAAAAAAATTATAATCATCAAGCTTTGTAATATTTGAATAGTCAAGGAAATTTGAATCAAATGTATTTAGAATGGGTTAAATTTTTGCAAAGTTACAACTTCATTTTGAAGGGATTAGAAAATAGAGTTACAAATGTCTTGATTCAAAGATATAATTTATTTACAAAGATGTAGATCAAGGTTTTTGGGTTCTAGGAACTCAAGAGTTTGTATTTGAAGGATCCTAATTTAGGTGAGGGTTGGAGAACATACAAAAAATTTGATACTCTTGACATAACAATTAGATTTAACAATCCAAGATGTTATGTTATTCAAAGGCTAACCTATAATGCATTCAAAAGAGGTCCAAAAGGGAGAAACTATAAAAAAAAAAGCATAGTAGAAGATTGGTAGGAAACTTTGGTTGAGATAAAACTATTTCTTTGGTTAGTGAGCATTACTATTAGCCACCATTGCAACAAACATATTTTGTGCAATATTCTAGAATATATTAGATGAAAAAAGGAACCAAGAATAATATAAGGTTGTATCAACCATTACCTATACGAAAGAGACCATGGGAGGTTATTAGAATGGACTTTTTTTTTAGTTTACCAAGTACTCAAATAGGACATGATTCAATTTTTTTGATGGTAGACAGGGTCTCAAAGATGACACATTTAACTTCTTATGAAAATAATAATGATGTTGTTCATGTGGTAGAGTTATATTTTAGAGAAGTGGTAAAACTACATAGTATATTAAAGAGAATAGTTTCAAATGAAAATATTAAGTTTTTTGAGCATTTTTGGAGTACATTATGGAAAAGGATAAATATAGATTTGGTGTTCATCTTAAAAACCATCCACAAAAAATTTGGGCATACAAAAGTGGTAAATAGGAGCTTGGGAAACCAAATGGGCAGGTTTTGATTTACAAAATATTGATAAAATAATTTTGTCAATATGTGCATTGGTAAATCACCATTCCAAATGATATATGGAATTAGTCCTAAAAATTCTTCATATTTAAGGAAGTTGAACAAAGGAGAGACAAGTAGCACTAAAGCTAATGTATTTGCACACTAGTAGAATTGGCATCTATTTTTGATGAAAATTAGTAAAATTTTCTACCCAAATTGGTCAATTGATCTACATATGGCCTTGTTGGCATTTTTCCAATCAAAATTTTATTGAATCCTTGTTCATGTCAAACTTTCCATGCAAGTCTTGGTTGAAATTGACATCTACATTTGGCCAATGTGGTCATAAAAAAATTAACCATTGTTGGTCAAAACTAGTGGCTAATTTGACTAGGATGCCAAACCCATGACGGTATCCTAGTCAGTCATTTGGTCAAAATTTTAACAAAGGAAATTTGAAAGCTCAACCAACCTTGGTTAAGGTTTACAAATTTGTAATTACATTTTTCCTTATGTGGTCATCAAAACTTTGATCAATGTTGGTTGAAATGCCTAGCCCATCTGACTAGGATGTCAAACCCACAAAAATTCCCTTGTCGATGAGTTGGTCAAAAGTTTAACTATAGTTGATTGAAAATTAAACTATGGTTGGTCAAAAGTTTGACCAAGCTTGCTTAGGTTTTGACTAAGTTCTGTCAAAATTTTGATGAATATAGACAGTTTAAAAAAATAACACCTAAAGATAAATATCTAGAATGATCACCAATGACATTGTGGTCAGTGATTAATTTGGATATTTATCTTCAAGTGTTACTTTTCATTCTAAATATCCAATCCATGAGAAGCAAGTCCATGTATGAATGCGGAACAACCTAGGGCTAGAGAAAGTGTAAGCTATCTTAGGGTGATGAAGCAACACCAATTTGAGGTACTTCAACAAAAAAAAGTAGCATCAACATATGCTCAACAACAAGCCTTGGCTTCCATAGGCAATGGGATTCACTTGAATAATTATGTGGGTACACCTCAGTTGAGTTTGATAGAAGTGACTGAAACATATGTACAAGAACATGCCATTCAATTTTTCCCTAAAGTGGGATGCACACATGATAGTCTTTAAGTTAATGGCTTTGGAACTATCTAGAGAACCCGAGTCTCCAAAATATTTCTGCACCACACGCTGCAACATGACTATATTCAGCGTGTCTCAAATTTGCAAACATCCACTTTCACCAAAATACCCATAACTTATTCATTTCTTCATAAAATTGAACCAAACCAAAAGAATGAGAAGAAGGATTCATCATATTATATATAAATTACTATATTACATGGTTTCTAGGCTGTACATGGCCGTACAAGTCCTGGAAACTACTCTAAAACTAAAAAAACCAATCAAAACCACAACAATAAAATGCACCAAAAATGTATCAAAGTATTTCCTCTTCTCCAAATTTTTTTTGGTTCAACCATACAATGGTTTTTATATCCATTTGATAGTTATAAACCTTCCTAACTACCTCCAAGACCAACCATATACCTTTTTACATCATTTTTCTATTATTAGCAACTTTCTCAATGTTGCATTTTACAACTTTTTACGCAACGTTTACATTTTTGACAAAAATGGATTCATAGCCTTTACAACTTGACCCAAATACAATATAATGAATCAAATGTATTTAATATCACAAATAATGAATCTTAACTTTCTCCTATTCTTGTATTTAATGTGCTCTTGCACCATACTCCCAAACTTGAAAAGTTTCCAAGTCTCTTGGAATGGTGTGCCATAACCTGCAAAAAAAAAAAAAACAATAATGAAAAAAATCTTCATCTTCACCTTCATTTGAATTTTCCTCTTCATGCCTTTATTACCATCATCTTTTTCCTTAAGGACACATGACTGTCCTCAAAATTATCTTCTCAAATACTCCTGTTAGTGGAGCATTAATGGCTACAACTTCCACGGTGCCTTATCAGTAAGAGATCCATCTTTACCATTGCTACTTCAAAATCTCCCCTATGCCTCACCTAGGATTCCTCCTCTTTCCCTCTCTCACTAGTCTCTTGGCAATCAACTAGACCAATCCTTGGCCCTTCACCATTCATCTTACCCAATAGTAGATCCTGGAAGATGCCTCACCTTCTTTGTGCCATGCACCTTCTACCCAGCTTTATCTCCATTGGAGAATGGTTATGATATACCTTCTCTTGTCTACCCATACATCCCAACCTTCATATGCAGCAAGATGGATAAACATCTACAACTTCAAGGTCCTAATGTGGATTGCCTCCCTTGGCGCTCTACCCACACACTCAAGATCATCAAGCTCTGATACCAATCTGATGCAGAGCCCTTTGTATTTATCTTCAAGGAATCTTAGTTCAACTCAAGGGATTAACAATAATCTAGTACTCCCTCAAAGAGCCAAGAACATCTCAAATATTACAACAAAGAACCCTGACATTATACACCAATAAAGACAACATCTTCACTCACACTATCAGATTGCTATGTCTGATTGCATTGTTCATAACTTCAGTTCTAAATATCTTCTTGAAAAAACCTTTGGAAAAATTGTTCAAAATTAGTAATTATAAAACATACCAAAATATGAGACCAATCCAATAAGCAGATTATAAATTATGTACTCTGAACCAAGACCCATATTTTCTGTCATAAATCAGGAGCCAAACCATTAACCCTTCCTAGGGAATCAAATAATTTTCTCAAAATAAATTTAAATAATACCAAAAAAATTCTGAAGTATCTATTTCTAAGGCTAGTTTCCAAATATATAATTTATTTTCTTTTATCATTCATAAATCATTGTATAATATCAAATCTTTTTCTGCAACACCATTGAAGGCATTTAAAAACCAGTTTTCACTCAAATCTTCATAACTTTCCCAAATCTAAATGAAAATGATTCAAACTAGTTTTAAATGAAAGGTAGTTCACATATCTTTCCAATGAATATCATTAGAGAACCTGAGTATCCAAAATATGTCCGTACCACATGCTGTAACATGACTATATTCAGTGAGTCTCAAATCTGCAAACATCCATTTTCACCAAAATACCCATAACTTATTCATTTATTCATAAAATTGAACCAAAACAAAAGCATGAGAAGAAGTATTCATCATAATATATATCCATTACTATATTACATAGTTTCTATGCTATAAATGGCCATACAAGGCTTGGAAACTACTCTAAAACTAAAAAAACCAATCAAAACCACAACAATAAAATGCACCAAAAATGTATCAAAGCATTTCCTCTTCTCCAATTTTTTTTGGTTCAACCATAAAATGGTTTTTATATCCATTTGACAGTTATAAACCTTCCTAACTACCTCCAAGACCAACCATATACCTTTTTACATCATTTTTCTATTATTAGCAACTTTCTCAATGTTGCATTTTACAACTTTTTACGCAACGTTTACATTTTTGACAAAAATAGCTTCATAGCCTTTAAAACTTGAACCAAATACAATATAAATGACTCAAATGTATTTAATATCACAAATAATGAATCTTAACTTTCTCCTGCTCTTGTATTTAATGTGCTCCTGCACCAATAGCAATATACCAGAAGGAGAAGGAGTAACTTAGATTGCACGACAGAAACAACAACTAGACAATATTGAGGATATTATGGGAGCTCTGTATAAAATAAAAGAAAGCATTTTAGGAGGTACTATGACATTGGAATCACTTGGAAGTTTTTTTGAGAATTTATAGTCCAAATATTGGGAGGACTACAAGTTGTGCAATTTGTCACGTATTGCATCTGCATTTTCTTAACCATTTCTTATAAGAGTGTTTCAAGGTTGGGAACCACTTCAACATCATTTTCATGGTTTGGAGGTAATTTCATTGTGGTAGAGGCTTCTACAAGGGAATGATTCTCATTATTGTGGCATTTACATAGAAGAAAAACTTTCTTCTTCAACTCCTTACACTCAAGTCTTCACCAAAGTTATTCTGCCTTCAATGAGAATAATTGCTATGAATTCTTGGGAGCCAAGGGACCCTGAACCTATGATATATTTTTTGGAGACATGGGAGAAGTTACTACCATATTCATCACTTCATAACATTCTATCTCATATAGGGATGCCCAAATCAACAACAACAATAAATACTTGGGATCTTTGCAAGGAGACTATGCCAATACATGATTAGTCACATCCTTGGCTTCCATTGTTGAGAAAGTGTATGGAGACCTTATATTCAACCATTAATTATAAGTTTTGGAATGTGCTTCATGCTTAGCATGCAAGTGATGCATTTTCATATGCAATTTTATCACCTTGGGAAATTGTATTTGATCCTGCTAGCAAGGAAGAGGTGATTGTTCATTTTTTTGTATAATTTGATGACAATTCTATAGGAATTCATAATTGTAAGAATTTGCCTAAGGGAAAAATTCACCTAGGAACTAAGAACTCAAACACAAGCACACAGTAGACCAAAATGGAGAGAGTATGATCAGAATAACACTGTATTCAATAACTTAATACTTAGAGTACACTAGGAGTGCCTGAATATAAAGGCCTCAAGAGAGCTTCTAGAATGCATAGAAGTTAGTATCATGATGTGTCATAAAACCAAGAACATGTCCACTAGATATGGATTATCCTCCATTAAGCATGGAAGTAAGTGTGGTGATGAGAGGATAAGCCTACAAGGGTGGGACATGAAAACTAAAAAGGTGTGCAAACTCCTAAGTGTCTCACAAATAAAAAGGTGTGCAAACTCCTAAGTGTTTCACAAATAAAAAGGTGTGCAAACTCCTAAGTGTCTCACAAATAAAAATAATAAAATAATGCAAAATAATTAAATAATGCATTAACCTAAGTAAATTTAAGTAAGTGTAAATAGTAAAGTACGTATTTACACCAACAATAATCAAACTAGCTAATCAACAACAAGACCAATTTAACTGGGTAATGTCTTGGGCATCTTCTATTCCCATTTATTATATGATTGCAATGTTGGAGGTAGGATTTTTTCCAAAGTGGCAATAGGTTTTGTATCATTGGCTTTGTTCAAATCCTAGTTTTAATGAAGTAACACATTGGTTTTTAGGGTGGAAAGGACTATTTCACCCCAAGCTTTTTGCTAATGAGAGGATAAGAATTTGGCTAAATGTAGCCCTATAAATGATGAATCAATTTGTAGAGGGTATGATTTTGGAATAACCTAGGGCTAGAGATAATGTAAGATATCTTAGGGTGACAAAGAAACACCAATTTGAGGTACTTCAGTATCAACATATGCTAAAAAAAAAAGCCTCAACTTCCATAAGCTGTGGGATTCACCTAAATAATTTCATGGGTACATCTCAGTTGAGTTTGAAGGAAGTGATTGAAACATATGCACAATAATATGATATCCATTTTTTCCCTAAAGTGGGATGCACACATGATGGTCTTCAGGTTTATGGATTTGGAACTATCAGTATCTCTCTAGATTCTATAAAACAACAAGTGCTTACACAATCTAGAGATAGATGGGTGATTGCATCATTAGATAAGCTAGTTGAGATGCACCATAATTGAACTAGAGGAACTCATTGATAAACCAAACATATAATGAAGAGAAAACTTGAAAATTTGAATGCTAAAATGTTGAAATGAAAACTATTGAGGATAAAACACTTATGCCAAAGTTACAACACAATGTGAAGTTGATTTTATATATGGTAGAGGTAGATATTCAAAAGTTTGATTAGAATTTAAGGCACGAGAGAGAGAGTTTGTGGCAATATACCAGAAGGAGAAGGAGCAACTTCAGAAAGAGACTACATGACAAAAGCAACAACTAGACAATATAGAGGACATTATGGGAGCACTGAATAAAATATGAGAAAGTGTTGTAGTAGGTACTATGACATTGGAATCACTTCCAAGTGTCTTTGAGAATTTACTGTCCAAATATCAGGATGACTACAAGTTGTACAATTTGTCATGTATTGCATCTACATTTAGAGGACTAAAAAATTGTTTCTCATCTTTGCCTCATTGTTGGACACAAAGTGTGCTTGAAATAATGAAGTTTAATCTTCTCCCATTAGTGGAAAAATATAATAAATATTACCAAAATTAATTTCTCACCTATTACAAATGTTCAAAGGGAAAGACCATCTTATAGAGAGGATCAAATTTTCACATTGACAATGATCTAATGACTAGATTATAGATGATAGAAAATAGGTCAAATGGGATCAGAAGGTCTAGGACAAATTTTTTGAGCCATACTTTATAGGATTCTTGAGATCAAATATATAATTACTCTCAGGTCCTACACACATGTGAATGCACACTTATTAGAATGCTTCAGAGTATAATCATATGATGAAGATCGAGCCTTCTGATGTCAACCCATTATTTTAGGATACCCAAAAAGAAGATGATTTGGATGGATGTGGGCCTGTCTGCTTGCTAGTCTATTACTATATTGGTATTTTGTACAGGTGGAAGCAAACTAAAAAATCTATTTGTCAATGAAAATCTATATCCTTCTCAAATTAGTCAAATACCTTTTCACCCATGGCATACATATTATAGAAGATGAGTGAAATAAAATACAAAATAGGAGTAAGTGTCAAGAAACACTGGAATGAACCCAACCACTAAATAAAATACTCTTTTCCAATTGTGCTTACAATGGATGAAAATGTCCCAATTGAATTTGTGATACTTGTCTAGTATAGATATGAAGAATAAGATTGTTTTCATGAATGAATCCAATTAATAAGAAATCAATAAATCACCTTGAAACTTGAGGATCAAAAAGGTATCAAACATCATACCATGAAGAACTCCTACCTACTAAGAAAGTGATTTTTCTAAGTAGAGAAAATCATGATATCATTGTTCAAGATTCTTAAAGCTATTGACACATATTGAATTCAAATGAAGGATTTCTAAATCAATGGAAGAATGATATACTTTAGTAAGATACAAAGAACGACTGTAATATTTTTGAAAATGAAGCCACTAGTATATCAATCAAGATAAGAGAACTACATTCATATTTAGAAGAAATCCAACTTGGCTGGATGAACTCAAAGAAAGTGTCATCATTAACCATGATGCTACAATAGTTGAGTTTTGAGTAACATTTAAATGCAGAAGTGTTATTCCTAGACCTAGTAAACCAATTGACTATAGATGTTTACAACAAAAATGTAAGTAACATTGTTTGTTATTGAAACAAAAAGTTTGTAAGTGTGCCTTGAGCTCAATATTAGAAAATATAATTAGTTTAAAATTAAAAAGAAATAACATCAAATTGTATATATTTGAGGATTTCAAAAAAGATGGCTCTGCAACTTGTGCAAATGTGTGATGACGTCTACGCCTGATTTCATGCTTTGTGTGAATAGGTGTCATTTCATGATTTTAGTTCTATATTGGTCATGTCAAGTGTCCTTTTATCTCTTATGTGCATTTGTTTTAATTTTTTTAAGGGATGCAATTGTGTGTCTTTATTGTGCCCTAGTTTGTTTTTGGTTTCTTTAGCCTTGGCTTGGTTCACTCATGTTGTGGGAGAGCCGAGTCATGATGGAAAGGAGGGGGATATTATTATGGGAGATGGCTTGGAACATGTTTCTAAGGGAATTTTTACTGAGGATGCCAATAAGATAGGGGAGAAGCTGTCGTATATAAAATCCTGGCTGATAGTAGTCCTATTTTCTCAGCCTCTACAGAGTTTGAAGGAATTTTTAGGAGGATTCCAATGGAGATAGAGTGTGATGGTGCCAATAGAAATGGAGGAGGGACCACAGCTGTTGGATGTGGACTCACCCAAGGAGGAGATGCCATCACTGGTGGTGGCGAAGGAGAATATGGTAAGGTTCTTTCTCTTAGCCTGAAAGTTCTTTCTTTGTCCCCCAATTAGGACATGATTTTTGTAATAAAAGGTGAATAGTCTAGGCTTAAAAGCATTGCTATTTTCTTTGTATGTCTTGATAAGGAATTTATGCTAGCCATAATTTTTTTTGATGATTGGCTAGCTACAGTGTGGGGAAAGAAACTTGGAATTTACATGACATATTGTTGTACAATTCAAAAAGGAATTTTTTTGTGTTTTCAAAGAACCATAATATGCAGGAAATAATTTTAAAGAAGAAATTTTGGAATGTTGGCAGATCGATGTTCAGGGCATATCCTTGGTCTCCAAAATGTAATATTGAAAAAATAGTTTCTTGTGCCCCTCCAAATTAGGAGGAGATTAAAAAACTTAATGTTGAATTCTAGTCTTTTATTCTGCAAATTCTTAAGCCTTTAGGGTTTATGCTATAAATTGAACAATCTTGAGTTACACTGTTGCATTTGAATGCTAGGGTTTTAGTTGCTTTGACCCTAGAGGTGAATTTTCTAGATAAAATTTCCTTAGACTTTGATGGGGAATCCTTCTATTGGGATATCTCCTTGCTAGGAAATCTTAGTGCTTGCTTTCATTGTAGATGAAATGGCCATATGAAGAAAGATTGTTCGGCCCTAATGAAGTTGCAAAAGGAAAAATTTAATGTGGTTAATAAAAATGGGCCTAATAATAATATGAAAAATTATTTGAATCCAGTGGTGGGTGAGAAAATCTCTTTAATAGTTTCTACTAATAATAAGAATGTTAATGGTGATGTGGATGTTAATAATAATCTAAATGTTCAATTGAAGGCTACAGATCATGTGGATACCCCGACATCTAATAAATTTATTTCCCTTTCGAATCCTCTATTTGAAGAAGAGTTTAAAGTAGTCCCTACTAAGATTTCTACTTTAGAGGTGATTCCCCCTCCCTTAGCTGCCTCCTTGCCAGGAAATGTTGCTTTAGAGGCCCCTTCTAATAAGGCTTTAATTCAAGCCTTGAATGCCCAACAGTTGGCCCTTGCTACCATTAAGGAAAGAGCTTATAAAATGTGAGTGGATAATAAGATGTTGCTCCCCCCGTCGAAAGTGTTAGATTCCTCACGTAGACCTCTTATTTTGGTCAATTTAGAGAACGATAATCAACTCATTAAGGTAGTGAAAAAAAAGAAAAGAAAGATTGTAGAAAGAATTGCTCTTCCTAATGGGGGAAGAGGTAGAAAGAACTTTCCATATTGTTTTAACAAGTTGTGTAAGAACTCCAAACCTCCCCCTTGATCATGATGATGCTTCACATTCATAGTTGGAATGTCTAGGGGTTAGAAATGCCTAATAGAAAATATTTAGTTAGGAGATGGTGTAATAGATTAGATACTAAAGATATTATTTGTTTACAAGAGATTAAAGTTCTAGGGTTTCAAGCTCATTCTATTTTGAAGTTCTTATGGGACAAAGCAGTTGGTTTTCATTCAAATCATGAAAGGGGAAAAGGAGGGGTGGCTATTTTGGTCAACCCTAAGTGGGAAAGCCATATTGTAGAACATGGTTGCTCACCTTGCCAGAGAATTATATGGGTGTCATTGAAAAGAGATGAGATAGTTTATGGTATATGTAATGTGGATGCTTCTAATAACTTTAGAGAAAGAGCTCAATTATGGGATTGGTGTTGTTCTAATCTCCCTAAAATTCATAGGGTGTTTGTTGGGGATTTCAATATGGTAGAACATAGAGCTGATAAATTAGGAGGTCTGGCACACTCATGGAAAGGAAATGAACTATTTTTTTAGCATAGATTTAAAAGAAAATTTAATCTGATTGATCCTATGGAAAATATGCATGGGAAATTCCTTGATATCTAGTTCACTTGGTGTAATAATCAGAGAGGTAAACAAAGGGTGTATTGTAGACTTGATAGAGTGTATGGGGAAGTGAGTTCAGTGTCCTTCAAACAAAATCAATATCATGCCCTTGTACGAGTTTTTCCTACTTCACTTTTTGATCATTCTCCAATTTACACTTGTTGTCTCTTTGTAGGTGATAGGAGTAAGGAGGAGAGGAAGAGGAATGAAAATAATTTCAAATTGAATAGTTCCCTTTTGGGTGACATAGATAATCTTGAGGCTATTGAGATGGTCTCAGATCTTACTAGTATGAGAAACCCCCTTTTGAATGCCATAGAGTTGTGGAATCTGAAGGCTGAAACTTGGAAAAATCTTTGTCAAGTTATTGAGAAGAAGTAGGCCATTGATAGGAATAGAGAAGAAACCTTCTGGCAGAATAAGCTTAATAACACTGAAAAAGATCTTCAAATTAGAGGGAATGATGAAATGTTAGAAACACAACTTGTGAAGATCAAGCATAACCTAAATATTATTCAGAGGTATAAAATTCAAGGTCAGAAAATTAGAGCTAGGATGAATTGGATAAATGAAGGAGATAAGGGGTTAGGCTGGTATTTCTTTAATATTATCAAAGCTAAGCATAGAAGGGAGTTGATTGATGAGATTCAAGTAGACGGTAGAAATTCTAAGGAGGTAGAAGATATTCAAAAGGCATTTTATCAATTTTATAAAGATTTGTTTTCTTGGGAGATGGGCTATGAGGAGCATTCAAGTATGGATGAGTGCCTTAGGCTTATTCCAGTGAAAGTGTTTGTAGTAGAGTAGGATTCTCTCAATAAAGGGATTTCAATAGAAGAAATTGATGCTACTATTGATTCCTTATCTAATGTAAAATCTCCTAGAATAGATGGCCTTTCAAATTTTTTTTATAAAAAGAACAAAAATCAGATAAGTGCTAAGCTTTTAAGAGTATACGAGGAGGCATTTTCTAAAGGATCTCTGGGAAAAGATATTAATAAAGGAGTCATTAAGCTTCATCCAAAAATTGGAGGCCAATTATTTTACTAAACCTTTCATATAAAATATTAGCCAAAGCCTTAGCCAGGAGAATTTCTCCATTGGTTAGCAGATTCATTTCACAAACTCAAACTAGGTTCATACAAGGCAGATACATACTAGAAAATCTCATTACAAGTTGGGAAGCAATGCACTGGGCAAAAGAGAATGAGCAAGAGGTGGCTATGATCTTGTTAGATTTTGAAAAGGTATATGATAGAATATAATGCTGTTTTGTTATTGGTATGCTAAAGGCTTTTGGTTTTCCAAAGAAGTACTATGATTGGATCAACATTCTATTTAATGAGGCTTCTACTATTATAGATGTTAATGGAAATCTTTTAGAACCTATCAGGTTGCAAAGGTCTATTAGACAGGGTTTCTCAATTGCTCCTTTACTATTTGTTATTGCTACAGATGCCATGTTCTATGTTTTAAGAGGTTCAAAATTAGGACCTCCTGTAAAAGGGATCTCTCTTCCAAATATGGATGAGTTGATCAATGTTTAGTTTGTTGATGATACATCTCTATTCTTAGGTCTGGCTGAGGAAAATTTTGACAATGCCATTAGGAGGTTGGATTTATTTTGTAAGGCTTCTAGATCTGAAATAGCTCCATCTAAATCCACAATTTTGGGATGGCAATAGGACTCACCAAACTGGATAGTAAGCAAGGGCTAGAATTGGGTAAGGCCTAATGAGGTAGTAAGGTATTTAGGGATTCCATTTTTAGTTGAGCCTAATTTGAATAGCATGTGGGAATGGATCTACAGTAAGACTAGTAGAAAAAATGTTATATGGCAAACACATTCACTTTCTATAGCAGGTAGATTCCATGTGGTACAAAAGGTTCTGGCAACTCATCACTTATATTATGCTTCGGCTTGGTTGTTTTTAAGTTCTCAAGTAAATATGATTGACAAGATTCTTAGAGATTTTTTATGGTCAAATGGGAAGGGGAATAGGAAAAGGCATTGTGTCAAATGGGCTTTGTGTTGCCAAGAGAAGAATCGGGATGGATTGGGATTGAAAGACATTAAAACTCAAGGGTATGCTCTTGCATCTAAGTGGATGGTAAAAGCCTTATGGGGGAATGAGCCATGGAAGATTCTTATTAGGAATAACATTCTTAAGTCTATCATTAGGAAAGGGAAAATATGGAAAGATATTCCACTTATGGACATTGTATTTGGTGATTTTAATATGAAGATATTTGAATCCAAGATTTTTTAGGTTTTTTGGAAGGCTTGGGACAGTATATTCTAATGGGGGGAGTAGCAGGAGGTCCCCCACACTATCTGGTCAAAGATAGATCTATTTGGTGGGGGCTTTCCTTTAATGGTAAACCTTTGGCTTTAACACAAAGTTGTTCAGCCAAGGCTTGGAACTTAAAGGGGATCTCTTTGATACATGACATTATGGATGGTGGGCAGCTAAGGGAGTGGGGGGATATCAAATGCAGATTTAACATTCCTGATTCACAGAAAAGACATATACCCTTATTAAGAAAGAAATGCTTAGTTGTAATCCAAAAGAATTGCTAGATGCTAATGGATTCTTAAAGAAGATTAAATGGATGATGGTAATCTATTGTTAGAAAATACTACCAAAAATGTTTATCTCTATATGAAAAATGACTCCTCTCTCATAGCTAGGGTGTCTCAGTGTTGTGGGAAAATTAACCCTTTTTCTAATTGGCCTTTTTTATTTGAATACATGTGGAAAAGTAAAGTAGAGCCAAAAAAAACTTTGTTTCAAGTGGTTGCTCTTATTTAAAAAGTTAGCTGTTAGGAAAGTCCTTTCATCAATTGGTCTTGCTCCTTTGTGTTGTAATATTTGTAATGTTCATGAGTCTTTTGAGCATCTATTTTTTTAATGTTTATATGCATGTAAGATATGGTCTATTTTTTTGGGGTCTCCATGTCATTGGAACTGTATTAATAGTTTTTCCTGGTTAGAGATCCTTACTAGATATGTGGATAGATTTGATTCTAAATTAAATAGTTTTTGGTTTGTTCTAACTATTGAGGTGTTATGGACTCTATGGAAGGACATGAATAAAGAAGTCTTTCAAGCCAAGAGGAGGAAGCTTACTAAGTTTAATTTTAAACTCACCCATTTTAATATTATGTCATAGGTATCATTGGTTCTTCAAATCACAAGATTAGACTTTATGAAGCTAGTTTGTGAAGGGTGCTTAATGATAAAGGAAGATCAAGTTCAAGCTACAAACTATGTTTCAAGATTACAATCCTTCTTGGATCTAATAAAAATGGATGAATTGAACAAATATATTAGTGAATGGCAGTTGCAAAATGTCCCTCAAATTGAGCTTCCTTAGACAGGTTGGGAAAATATATATAATCAAGAGCAAGATCAGGTTGGTGCTATTCAATCTGATTGGGGAGCTGATCAACAATCTGGTGGAGGTTCAGTCCATAATCATGAATAGCAGGGACCAGTGTAGCATGATGGTTGGAATACAGTGCCCAATCAAGATAATAGATAGAGTGAAGCTAATCAAGTGGCCCATGTGGAGGTGTCCAACCTCAAGGATGGATGGGGTTAATTTCAATAGTGAATTATTAGATTATAAAATTGTTGATACTTGTAATGTAATTAGTAGTTGAAAATGGATTGTTAGTCTAAGTATAGCTAGTTAAAAAGAATTGATACCGTCACCCCCCTAATTTTGTAATTGTATATATTCAAGGGGGTGTGAAAAGTCTTTTTTTTTGGGTTGTTTTTGGGAACTTTGAACTTGTGATGTAAATATTTATTAAACTATCTTAATAGAAAAAAAAAATTAATAAAAAAGTTTGTGGAGCTCTTCATTTTAGAAAACTAAAAATAGTTATAAGATTTGAAGGCATGGATAGGTGGGTGGACCAAAATGGTGTACAATTTAGTGGACACCACACAAGAAAAAAACTAAAAATGTGAATAATCCAATCGGGTTATTCATAACCCGATCAGTTTATATGATTTTTCAAAAAGTAGCTAGGCTTGGTTACCAAGCATAGAAAAAATACATGAAAAAAAAACCCAATCAGGTTTTTGGGATGAAAAATTCATTTAAAACCTGAGAGAGAGAGAGAGAGAGAGAGAGAGAGAGAGAGAGAGAGAGAGAGAGAGAGAGAGAGAGAGAGAGAGAGAGAGATACATAGATACATACATACATATATATATTAGGGGATATGACAGAGAGGGTGATAAATATGGAGAGAGAGGGAGGGAGGGGGGATTAGGGATTTAGTAAGAGAGATATCTTAGGATTTACTTAGTTAGTTTGTGAGTGTGTATATGTGTGTTTGAGAGGGAGATAATTAATAATATGTTAGCATTCATGTTTACCTATTAATTACATGCTTGGAAAAATAAATGATTATTTGTTTTAGATTATACTTAATTCAAATTGATGGAAAATAAAAAAATTTATGACATAGGATTTATTTATCTACATTATGTTGTAGATCTCTTCAATATCTTTCCAATGCATTTTGAATGGAGTCAATCAAATTTCGTGTGTGAAAGTTATGGCCTTCGGAGTAAATCCTACTTTTTGTTCTTCAAAACCTGATCGAGTCTTGAATGCACTTTTTTATTTGAATCCTAGAAACCCGACTAGGTAATGCCTTGGGGATAGCATAGGGAAATACCCCAAAGGCTTGGGAGACTTTTTTCCCTCCATTTTTTCTTCCTTTAGACATTTTTTATCTTCTAAGATGAATTCTCATCTTTTCCTTTATTAGGTTTGTTAATGGTGAAGTGGATATCTCTAAGATTACTACCATAATATTACATGTCTTCTTAGCTTTCTAACCATATAATTTTTTCTATTTTTGGACAATATGAACAATGCAAATTTTAATTACTTTTACCAATGACTTGACATTCCTCACAGACAAGTTATGCTCAATATACGAACATGTATGCAAATTTTAGGATGTAGTTAGTTCAATAATTCATAAAAGATGAAATACTCATCAATTTTTTATTTAAAAAAACACAAATACTAGATATAACTCTTAACTATCATCGTAAAACTATCATCGTACCAAAGGGTTATCCAAAATACTAAATATAAATATGTTTTTTGTGCTGCACACGAAAACAAATATGTTATCTTTTCCAAAAAGACCAGGAATTGTTTTTACCTAATCTTATCTATTTTGTACAAAATCTAGTAGTTTAGAAAGTAGATTCAAAGAACTATAATTTATATATTTTACACATATTATCATTTTGAGTGGATGAACCTCAAATGTCTCCTCCAAGTTTAGATTTACCTAATTTTAGAAAAAATGTGTCCACTTATACCCCTCTTTTTGTACACCATCTTGGTGCACTCAACCGGATTTTTATGAAAACTCAAAATTTTGTGATAATATAATCAATAAGATTTTTGTCAATATTTTTATTTAATAAAAAACTAATCTATTTTTTTAAAACAATATAAATCAAACAAACCCATTGCAAAAGTGGCATATTGATGATATTGGGAGTTGAGATAGATGACAAAAGCATTATTTAAAATTGTCAAAATTCAAGGTTTTTACTTGAAAATGTTATCACTACATAAGAAATTCAGCTATAATCAGAATAAAATTTAACTAACCTGCATGATTTTGCACACCGTAGTACTAAATTGCTAGATTGAACCAAAATGTCTGAAACAATACCAACACCATACCCTACAACTACCATTGTCCCCCATGGAATAAAACTAAACCATGAAACTTGCTTCAAATTTACATTAAATACCTATAAAGTGGTTTTATCATATCTGTGCTTGAATTCAAATGTAGTGAAAATTTCAATATGAATGAACTAAAATTATATCCTCGACTCTTGCAATTTTGGTTTGACATATTTCTTGATTAAAATTGTTTAAAAAAAGAGTATGCCTGGTGATTAGAAGAAAGCTTATAGTTTTGAAATATATTGGCATCCAAGAGAGAAGGAAAAAAAAACCCTAAAGACAACAAAAGAAAAAAATATTAGACATAAAAAAGATGGACTTGTGATGTTCAAGTAAAGATATAGTTTTCTATACAACTTACCCAATTATTTGTAACATTTGCAACTATTATCGCCCATGTTGATAACTTAGAAAATAGTAGACAAAAAGGAGGCATTCTTTGAGTAGTTTGGATAGTGGAATTTTTAGTAGGCATTGGAGAATACTTAATTCCATCATGAATAACAAATAGCTCTGATTTTGATATTCTACAATGAAACTAAGGATCATTACAAATGTTTGGAACCCATATTGAGAGCCAAAGAAAACCTAGGACTCCAAATGTAAGGAGAGGTCCATAAATTCCAGCTTGTGACATTAGTATTTGAGAAGCAAGTAAGCTTATCACATTACTTAGATGAAATCCAACCATTGAGAGGCCTACTACTATAGCTAGTTCCGTAATAGGACACCACTTTGAATAACAAGAAAAAAATTAACATATTCAAGTTATCTTGAGCATCTATAGTTGAATACTAAAAACAAAGAGGTAGGACACTTTGACTAAATACCATGAGTAAAAGTGCTTTAATACTATATGATGAAGACAACATTAAAATGATAATGAAAAGGGATTGAATTAATTTAGTAAAGTGATTTTTTTGAAGTCTTACCTTGAAATTATGGTGTTCATATAGGGCAAGGCTACATCTTCAGCAACACCAAATAGTGCACGGATAGCAAGGAGCATCCCCACTAAATGACCAAAAGCCCATGGGGTGAGAAAGGTTTTCAATGACCATATTGAAACCCCCCATGCCATAATGAATTTATTGTCATAATGATGTGCCAAGGCTCCTCTAACAACACCAGACAATAAATACCCCCACAGGAAAGATGATAGTAATGTTCCAAAAGATAGATCATTCTCTGCAAATGAGCTTTAATCTTCATATTAAAGTGTCATGATTTCTGTGATTATGAAAATACCAAAAATATAACAAAATATTTCAATGAAAAATCAAATTAGAAAATAACCTTTGCATATGTTTGTGTAGATGTGTATCCAAAATGAAGAAGCACTAATAAGGTGCATGGTGTTGGTATAATTCCTCAAAGAGATATTGTCCCATGGAATTTAATGGCCATAAGCTTTGTATGAAATACACATAAAATAATGAAAATTTTAAACAAAAGCAATTAAATTTTATAAAGCCAAACATTCTACCTATGTCCTTCCTACTCATGTCAAAATGAGAGCTTTGGAAAAGGGTGTGGAAATTCATCCAAGAGAAATGGAGGGATATTTTGTGACAAAAATATGTTGAAAATCTTGTGGTAGAAAATCATGCAAAATGTGGAATCATAAACAAAGAACCTAATTTTTTGATAGAATTTTGCAATTAGATGTCTTCTCAAGGAATGATATGATTGTAAAATGAGTACAAGATAAATTTTACAAAGAATGTTTGATTTCCACATTTTTTAATTAAAGAGAACAAATTTCCACAATCCATTATATTGTACTAATATGTTTCTAGATTCAATTGTGTTAAGATTTTTACCATCAACATTTTGAATCACAATACGTGATCCATCATTAGGATGAAGAGCAAGAGATACAAAAAATAGTCATCAAAATAGCTACTAAACTAATCACCCAAATCTAAAACTCTATCAAATTACATTGGTATTTGCATCATGCATATGATTTGATAATAAAATTAGTTTAGTATAGCATAAGTGTGAATAGAGTATTTATGGACAAATTTAGATAAAATAACTCAAGTAGATCATTACTACGCATAAATTAATTGTTCAAGATTAAACATAGAGTACCCCAATATGCAAGACTTGTCAATGTGTCCATATACTAATAAATTTGTATATGAAATAAAATATGATTTTAATGTTAATTTTTTAACAAGAAAAGGGAGTTTTTGAAAAATGAAATAGATTAATAAGATTTCAAATAGTTCATAAACCATGTAGATTTGACACATTCAAGAAGATAATACTTACACAAAATGAAGTCAAAGCATGCTAGGAAAGTTGAGTATTGGTCCTTCTAGTTTGTTATTTAATAGTTTCCTGACAATGAGTATTCAAAATGCACTTATGAGAAAATACCTAGAATGACTGAAATTTATTAAATAATGAAAGTATTATTTGAGCTTCACTTGGTTTTGAGAATGCTTTAATATTCTCTACTTAAAAAGGCCAACAACGTGAAGGTGGAAGCTCATTTGGCCTCACCCCCCCTTCCCCTAACATTAATCTAAATTCCCCATTAACATCTAATTACATACTTCATTCATTCATTCATCCATTTATGAACTATAACATTCAATCAATACAATCACATAACTTTCATTAATACGACATAAAATTTATTAATAGTAAACACTAATCAAGAATTCATTAACACATAACAATATTCATTAAAATGAAATAAAATTCAATATTAATACCCAACATTCATATATAATTACTTGCAACAATGTTCTTTCATTGTCCAACAAATTTTATCAAACAAGGTTTATCAAAGAGCATTTTTAAAAAATTATTTCTTTTTTTTGTTTTTCCTTAGATTTCTTAAGGAAAAGGCTAATAGGAGCGTCAATATCTTCCTCATTCTCCTCCTCTTGTGGTTGTAATGTCAAATTATGATGCTTCCTCCTACTTTGAGGAGCATGAGACTACTGCATTGAAGGGGGTTTTTCTGCAATAACAAGTAAATGGGTTAGATTCACATACTTTTTTTTAATTATAACAAGTATTTCATTAGCTAGTAGAACATAACATGCATTTTTATTTACTTGACAATGCCACATCATCTATAGTAACATTTTGATCGGTCACAACCTCAACATGTTGAAACACTTCAAACATGTTCCACCAGTTCGTCATGACGTTCAACATGTTCTAAAATATTCAAAAAATGGTCACATGACCAATTGCAATTGAAGATATTTAATTCTATTAATAATTACATAATTTATTTCCAATAAAAAATTAATACCTCCACCATTGTGAAGTGAATCATGGCCTTCATCACACACAAATTTTGTTATAGGATTTGAAGGCTGTAGTGAAATGTCATGCACATTATTATCATTGTTTGATATATAAAATACAAACAGTCAATTTATGTTGGAAATTAACACCAAACATGAAATTTCTCACCTATTCAATTTAATTTACTTTTCACCTGACCAATTTACATGTGTCTCATTTGATGCACTAGATTCTTTGATATGGATTTTAGATTCTTGGTGTAGGCTTGCAACCATGGCTTTATAGGCTTCCTTCAAGGAATTTTTTTTGTCTTCATCTGTGGGCTCCACATTGAATTCCGTGATCTATAATTTTTACTTTATATCATCAATTTTGGATGTATAATTTGATTAAACAAAATTGTTTGCAACCTTATATAAAAAAATTTGGTATGAAATTCCATTGCTTCAACTTACAAGTCAAGAGTGAAGTTTCATATAGCCACTAGAGCCAAGTTTGTGTTGGCCAATCTTTTTTACTCTCTCTTCTATAGCTTTTGATGTTTCCTATAGTCTATGAAAATATTTAAACATGTTAGATTATATATTTACAAAGATCACTAATTAGTGCACAATTACATTCTACTTAATACTATCATGACATACCTTCTTTTTCCCTTTTTTGGTTCAATTCCTTTATCCTGTAGCCTTTTCTCTTTCGCACTTTTATTATTTCATTCCACTCAATTGATGGAATCATAGGGGGATGCTCGTATTCTGGGTTATCCTTTAGAGCCCTTCTATATTGGCCCCTCATAGTCTTTATATGTTTGGATGATCTTTTAAGAAGTAGGGCACTATCAAAAATGTTTTTTCCAAAGAGGTCCTCTAAATATCTAATAGGCCAATTTTATAATTCAGGACACTATTCATTCCACCTTTTCTATAAAAAAATTGTTAGATCAATAACTTTAATACAATACAATGAATGGATGAAAAGAAAAATACTGTACCAATGATATGAAGCTATTTACCTTTTATGTATGATGGGCCCAAATAGTCAATGTCATTTCAAAAAGAGTATCATAAAAAAAATCATTTACTACAAAAACATCATGGGATTATCAATACAGTATGAGTTATGTATAAGTAAACTACAATCACAGTGTAAATAATAACAATTCTAAAGCACCATGAAGCTTTGGTACTTTTAATAGAAACATCGGCTACTCCAAGAAATGGTTCAACATTAGTAGTACTAGTCTTTATTCTTGTATCAGTTGTAGGTGTATATATTAGTGCACAAAATGAATATTTGCAACAAACTTAGGAAGATATTTATTAATGTACACCATGGTCTGGTATACTATATATCCCTCCACCATAGAACCCTCAAGAAATACTCTTTGTCAAACTAAGCCCTTCATAAATTTCAAGTGCCTCTCAACCATCCATATTGACCTAGATTGTATAGGCCCACACAATTCAATTTCCTCAACTTGATGTATGAGGTAGTATTCTTGAGCATTGAAATTTTTTTGAAGGTAGACACATTTTCATTTCACACATAAGCTAGAGAATTTTTCTTTTCCGATATTTTATATCTTTTTTATCAATTTCTTTAGATGATAACCATCTAAAAGAGGTTTAACACATAAGAACATATAAACAAGATTTTGAAAAAAATTATACAATAAATTACATAAAAAGTAAATCAAGTCATAAATATAATACGATATCTACAATAAGTCTAAGAAATAACACTTCTAATCTCATGTATTTTTCAAGATCATATATAACTTGTTTAATACTTGTTAAACTGGTGTGGGAGGGATAGAGTAAGACATACTACAATAATTAAAAATAAATATGTTCAATATATTATAAAATAATATATAAAAAGTACATGCAATTTACAAATATACTATAAATAGAGAACATGAATTACCTTGATGAAGGTATGCCAGTCATGTGTTTGCAACCCTAGCCCAAAATCACCTTTCTTTGATACAAGATTGCTTATATTTGTAAATAATGCTTTTAACCTCATGTATTTTTCAAGATCATATATAACTTATTTAATAGTGTTTTCAAACTAGTGTGGGAGGGATAGATGTAGGATATACTATAATAATTTAAAAATGATTTTTTCAATATATTATAAAATAATACAATAAAAAGTACATGCAATTTATAAATATATTGTAAATAGAGAACATGAATTACCTTGACAAAGGTATGCCAATCATGTGTTTTCAACCCTAGCCCAAAATCACCTTTGTTTGATACAAGACTACTTATATTTGTAGCAAATCCTATGAGAAAATTTGTCTTTTTTATGTCTTCTTTTGATGCATCACTTGTCTGCTCTGTTAATAACTAAGGAAGTACACTTGTATTTATGTAATCTTCATTGCTATTTGATTCAATGAAAATTTTCAATGCATGTTTGGATTCATGAATGTCATTACAAATTTTGGCAATTTATTCTTTGTCACGCTTTCCATCCAATATTTTCTAGAGTATCTCTATTACATTTTTTCCAATATTCATAGCATCAAACAAATTCACGATTGGGAAATCCTTGTAGTATGACAACCTACTAAATTGACTAGGATAACTTTTTATTCCTCTATAAAGTTGGTCATTGATGCCTTGATGACCTTTATGAGGATCAATTACATCATTACTAAATAAAAGACAATATTAAAATATAATTTTCAAATAAAAAATATTAGATAGAATGACATTACCTTGGTGATTTAGTCTATTATATTTTAACTTCAAAAAATGAGGTGTCATTTTTTGTGGCCTTGATGTTGTCTCTTGTTTCCCATTAAAAATATGTTTTTCAATAATTCAATACTTATGATTATTATGGAGAAAGTGTCTAAACTCATCGAACACCTGCTGTCCTAAACTTCTTGAATAATGAGATTTCATCCTTGGACCACAAACTGGACATGCAATTTTTTCCTTTGTCTGAACACCTAAAAGATCATGTACAGTTATCATGTGCAACTTAAACATACAAAAATGATGTGTAAGCATTATAACATACCAAAAATATATGACCTTAAGAATATAACATACCACAAAAATGAGTTAGTCTAGAGGTATCATGTATTGTCCATACAAGCATTGCATGGAATTGAAATTATCTTTGTCCTATTGCTCAAGAGATGTCATACAAAGTGACCCCATTCTATAACTTTAAAAACTCATCAACAAGAAGCTCAATAGACACGTTCATATCTTTAACTTGGTACTTGCCTAGTTGAATGAACAGAAACATTACATAATTATTATAACCATTTTGATGCAGTGTTTATAAATTAATTTAGATAACTATTAAAAAAAAAAAAAACCTAGTACAATCATTGACAAAATTATGTAATCCCTCTTTATGGACATCCAAGGAGGAATATTATTATTAATAACAAAAATAGGTCACACTAAGTAAACATATCTCATATGTCCAAATGGATTGACATCATTCGATGCTAATGAAATCTTGAGATTACAAGGTTCTTCCTTAAAATGTGGTCAAGTTTTTTCTATCTTTAAATGTAGAACCATTTGTAGACATTCACATAATTTCATCTTGACTTCTATTGTGTGCTTGGTAATCCATAAATTGTGGCAAGCCAATGCACCCAAATAATTTTTAAGGCATGGAATAATGAGAATGTATTGAAGAACCTTGTGTTGGGATTAAAGATAGAGTAACTGAGAGGGGGGGTGAATCAGTTACTAACAAAAATTAATCCATAGATCCCTTAGATGTCTTACAAATCTAGTTACTGCTAATACTCAGTAAAAAAATGTTGTAACTCGGTAAATTAAATTATTACTTATTTTCAAGCATTCATGCATGTAACTGAAAATAAAGTGAACACAAGAGACACTAGATTTAACATGGAAACCCAATATGGGAAAAACTACCAAGTAATTAGTCACCAATTTTTCACTCTTCTGAAGTGAGCCCTGTTAGGAGCCAACCCTATTAAAGGTTACAATACACACTGTTAGGTGTGACCTTGTTAGAGTATTTAATCACCCTGTTAGGAGTGGCCTTGCTAAAGGTCTTTAGAACAATTCAACTAAATTGTCACCTTGTTAGAGGATTTACAAAATGGCTGTTAAACCGACTCTATTAAGAGATTTGAAATCACTACTACAATAGTTAGAAAGCAACAATGAATTGACTTGAACAAGATGCAACTGAATTTGCTGGCTACAGGTTTTTGTTCAATATTATTAGATCCTCCTTGATCAAATATGGCTTTCCTGCTCCTCAATGATCTCTAATCATCCTTCAAATTCACTTCCACAATAATTAGTCATCATATCTCAATAATTCCACACTTTCATCGCACTACCACTTAGAATTCACAACTTGACCTCTTACTTATACCATTCAGATTGTCAAGTCGGCCCATTTATATGTTATATTTACTAATAAATCATACATTAGTCAGCTACACATATTACTCTAAACAAATAAATGTTATTTCATAAAATAATGAAATACTTTACTGGCCAACCTTGCTCGGTAAATACTGTTTCCAAAAATTTCCTAAGTTAACCTTCTTGACTCGGTTAACATTGCAATATCCTTAAAATCCTTTGGCTGCCGAGTTTACTCGGTAAGAACTGCTTCTTCAAGATTACCTTTGATGACCAAGTGAGCTTGGTAAGAACTAGTTTTTCCAAATTACCTTTGATGACCGAGTGATCTCAATAAGAACTACTTCTTCCATATCACCTTTGATGACCGAGTGAGCTGGGTAAGAACTGCTTCTTCCAAACTACCTTTGATGACCGAGTGAGCTCGGTAAGAACTACTTTTTCCAAATTACCTTTGATGACCAAGTGAGCTCAGTAAGAACTACTTCTTCGAAATTACCTTTGATGACCTTCTGAGCTCGGTAGACACTATCCTTTGCCTTGTTGATCTTCTGAGCTTGGTAGACTCTGTCCTTTGTCTAGCTGACCTTTTGAGCTTAGTAAACACTTTTTGATGACTAATATGGCATTTGTGTGACATCAAAGACAACACGTAATTTCAACAATTGTATCCAACACCTTGTGAGGCACCTCTTTTTTTATTTGATATGATCATTATCTACTAATATGACAACCATGGCATTCTATTGCAAATTCATGTTGTTTATGATATAGAATGTGATCATTGGGACATGCATGTATTGTTTGATACTTCATTCCAATTTGATTCATAATAGTAGAGAATTCTTGGTACAAATGAGGCACAATGTTTGACGGTGGTAATAAAAACTCACCTATCAATCTACAATAACAAATATGATTTGCTAATATAATGAATAGTAAGGGTATCCTAATATTGAAGATGAAAAAGATGGCATACATTAGCATGCACAAAATTTCTACATTGGATAAACCGTTCATAACCTTCAAGTTCACCAACAACACTATAGTGGAGAGAAGAGTTTTTTGGGAGCCTTGGTATAGGGGCTCATATGCCTTCTCCATTATAGGTATATCAAGATAATCTTCATCATCATTATCAGATGTGCTAGTACCATCATCATGATCAACTACACCAATACCATCTTCTTCGATCATGTCCTCTATCACATTATTAGGTATGGTAATACCATCATCTTCAATTGTATTTTCTTTCACAAGATCATCTTATTCCATGGAAGCAATTCTTGGCTTGGATATTCACACCTCCATGTTTCTCTAGTTGGAAATCCATATTCACTAATCGACAGAAATTGTGCCCCCTTTCAATGTGACCATGTTGCCTACAATGAATCTGGGTTGTTGTGATTAGAATTATTTGATTTTTGAATCTCTTACACTTTTTTCAAGCACAATTACATTTATGAACTTTTCTTCAGAGCTGAGACCACAATCTAGCAATTCTCTCATCATTTTGTTCTGATTTCATATTTCTAGGCATGGCCTTTCTTCATAGGAAAATATTTGGGCTATAAATATAAAAAATATAAACATAAAAGCATTAGTATTATCTTTTATATAACCAAAAATAATAAACCATTACAATATTAGCCAATATTTACAAATATACACACAAATCATGCTCACAAGATTAGGCCAATCAATTCACACATTCCTTCCCAAATCATCTTTCCTAATATTTTTCCCCCACCATAATTTGGGCTTAGTATTTTAACTTGATTAAGGTTTTTAAGTTTATAATTGGTTATAATGAAAAGTTTCAAAAATTTTCTGAAGAAACTTTGTATTTGCCAAAAAGTTGCATTTGACAACTTTGACAACTTTTTGCAAAGCTGAACCACCTTGCATTTTTTTAGTTATTGGGTATGTATAGAAGGCATCCTTTTGGAATCAAGAAGAGCACCATGTAGATAGTGTACATATGTATTTTGGGGTGCTTAAGAGTTCATTTTTCTATTTTTCCAAGAGAAATTTGAAGTTTGGTGAACTGGGTTTGTGAGAAAAAGTTCAAGATTTCTAGAGAACTAAGTTACCTATTTGGGTTTGATATTCAAGTTCAAAATTTGTTTAGATTATTTTTGGGGTTGTGTTTGAATTCATTTTGGGTTCATCCATACAATAATACATGTCAAAATTAATAATCAACCACCATTGATCAAATATCACCAACAACATTGAAAAAAATCATCATTCCATTATTGCAAATTAGAAGCACAAAAAGTAATGATATAGGCCTTTTTAAGGCCAAGGTTGTGATTGTTTCCATATTGTAACTTTTTCACATTAACTATTATACTGGATGATGCAAAGAAAGGAACTTTGGATTAGACTAGATGGAGCCAAGAAAGCAGGCTTTGAATCTAGAATTATCCATAGTAAAGATCTCTTTAGATTTTTTTGTTGAAGTTGATGGAATTTTAACCCCACAACTCCCAAGAATCACCTACATGCAAACACCTACCATAGAAAGAGAGAAGCAAAAAACTATGGAGGCTAGAATTACCAGATCCATAGATGAGGCATTCTTGATGAGCAAAAAGATAAATTGATATTATCAACAATGAATTGGTTTTTAATTACAAAGAGAGATCATCCTTATAAAGGAGATCAAAACCCTAAAAAGGGTCTAACCTAGATTGCATCATAATAATTACTAAAGGAATTAATTATTAGATGCTTAAATTTTAGCTTAAGAGAACTAGAGTTGATTAGAAAATATCTAATTACTCTAACACCCCACTTAAGATAAACTTAGGGAGTAGCTAAAAACCTAGAAACTACTGCAGAAAGTAGATTTGGGTCCTGACAACAAAGCATGATGAGGTACCCAAGCACAACCAAATCTTTGAAAAGAGGATACATTGAGAAAACCACATGGGAAAAGCCCTACTCCAAAAAGAGATGGAAATAATGCTAAAAAGAAACTAGTGAAGGTCTAAAGAAGCCTTCAAACTAGGGAATGTCCTAGAAGATGAGAACAAAAGATGATCATGAAGAACATCATTAAAGCATGTAGAAGCTGCAAAGCTCTATCAAAAGTAACTGTTGATCTAAAGAACCTCCATTCAAATAGAACCTAATTAGGTAGAGAAGATTGTAATTTGCATCGAATAAGGAGGCACACAAAGGAAAACAATTGAACTCGAACATATTGATGGCATAAAACACCAAAGCCTAAAGAGATGATCAATTGAAAATGGAAGGATACAAAAAAAAGTAGGAATGAATAGAAGAGTGTCTATATGGTAAATGATCCATCTCACTGAAATGCATAGGTACCCAACCACTGCATTCGCCTAGTACATAGGAACAAATACTAAATACATAGCTTACTCCAATGAACCAAGGAAGCATGAGAAATAATAGAAGAACTTTGCCTAAAGTAGACAAGGGTGAGGTGATAGGAAACTAGAAAAGTGGGCCAAAAGAACTACATGTGAAGGAACCAAAATCAAGGTACACAAAAGAGTACATATGTGTGTACTAAGGTGATCAATCTCAGACATGTCATGAGGCTAATATCTTAGAAGGGAAACTCACTAAAAAATGGAAGATGGAAAACACATGAAAAATATTAACCCCCCATGGCACTTTAATCATGAGTAGTGCATGTACAATAAGGCACAAGATATGGTGAATCCCGAGAATACAATAATTTGCATGAGTGTCCTTAGATGGCACTGCTCAAAATAGAAGGCAAAAAAGACATAACTACTTAAGTGAAAATACAAACGTAATATAGCACTTTATCTCAGTACATTTGAAATAATGCATACAAATGATGTCTAAAAATATAGAAGAAACATAAGGCTGATACAATAGATAGTACAACCCATGACAAACCATCTGAAGAAAAAAAATTGATACATAGACTTGAAACAAGAATGATATCCACTAGAATGCAAAAATACAATTTAGATTAAATAGAATTTGGAAAAACAACCAGCATCAATGGAAAGAGCTTGGAAAGACTTTTCCAATGATATAAAGAATTCCCAAATCAAAGATCAGATGCTCAAGATATGTCCCCCAAAGTCCAAAATTGTACTACTAACTTTGACAATAAAAATTACCATAAAAAGAATCAAAACTGAAAATCACCTATACCATTGTGACAACCTTAGAACTAGCTTTCTGACAATATCTTGTTTGCAAAAAATGAAGTCCGTATGCCCAAGATATAAGCCAAAATGTAAAGGTAGGTCCAAACAGAGCCTGGAGGGATGACAACAAAGAGTGGGTGCCAAAAAAAATTGGTGGCCAAAATAGTACTGCCACATGTCACAAAGAGATTCATTGGCAAATAAATGACCATCCCAAATAAGTGCTCCCTATGTAGGATCCGATGCCAAAAAATGCTCCATTTTTCCCAAAAACAATAACATTTTTAGCTAAATAAATAAATAAATGTGGCATAAGGGTTTCCATGTGGCAAAAGAACTCTAGAGTTGGCAGGGATTACCCTCCCATAAAAAGTGACCCAAACTTTCACTTCCCACAAATAGAGTTGCATGGGTGTGGGGGTCAAGGAGTTCAAGTTCATGTCAAACAAAAAGACCTAATGTTGGGTACAAATCAAATAGTAGAGGTCTCTAATTGGTGGCTAATTTGGTGCCTAAACATGTGCTCACTTGGTGTTAGAAGGGCTACACATACAAGTGAACCTGCATCAAAGGCATTGTTAGTAGTAAAAAAGCATGTCTCTAATAACACTAACTCCCACAATACCCAATATAAATTTGGGTTAAAAATAATCTGCATGAAATACCATTAGTGCGAGAGGAAGTACAGGCCCATGGGGGCTAACAAGGTGCATAAGCATGGGGTCATTTGAGTAGGATCATGATGGACAAAAGGTAGGATCATTTGAACAAAGCCCTTGACCAAACCAATAATACTCCTATAGCATCGACGGAGGTACTTGCACTCGATTTGAAAAAGAAGAGTGTAACAGTTGAGGTGGTACAATAAGGATAGTGGAGAACTGAGCCCAATAATCACCTTGTATGTGCTAATCACAGAAGCTCCATAATCAATGTTTCAATGCACATCCCAAAAAATCTACAAGGAGGCTGAGCATAATTGGAGGTTGAGAACTGTTAGAGGCTCCCCAAAAATGGTGTACAGGGTCTCTAACAAGGTAAGGGCCAGTCACCATGCCTAGACCACCAAAACTGGAGTTGCCCGTGCATAATGACCTCCACCAATGCAAAAAAAAATCTTCGGAGGCTTAGTAGAGGTCCAAGGTGCCACATGGTGGAAAAATAGAGGCAAACTAACTCCACGCAAAACAAATCATTTGGTCTGAAGTCAATGGAGATCTTGCTAGGTAGAGCAAACTTGGAAACACAAAAAATACAAGAGGTTGTTGTGCTCCACCAATAAAACACATGCCACCCACCAATTTGATACCACCAATGGCAGAGAAACTACTCCATCCAAAAAAAAGCCCAATCACTACCTTAAATTTTGGCAAATTAAACTCAACCCAAATCTTATACGAGTCTTCAACGATCTAATCATCTCACTCCAAAGGTGGGACAAACTTGTGAATAAGGAGAGGGAGTGGAATGGCCCATGCACACATAAACATGTTCACACCCAAACCAAAAATGTGTGGGTGAGAACAGGTGGGTAGATCCCAAAGCTCATGCTTTCCCCAAAAAATGACAAGCCCTCCAAAAAAATACACTAGTATCTCCCATTCACCAAAACATAGTCCAAAGCTTGTCAAAAAAAGGATGGGTGAGGATCTCCTAAAATACCGCTTATCATGTATAATAGTTGGCTTTATGATTGGTCCAAGTCAAGGCACTTGGATAGTAGAAGTCAGTGCTTCCAAACACAATATGTGTTGGGCAGTCAAAGATGGACGTGCTGTGAAAACAAAGGTGCAGTACGTCCCCATAATTTTCAAACTGACTCCTTGTTATTATTAATTGGATGCACTTTTTAACAAAAAAATTTCAATTAAAATCTTTGAAAAATAAAATCAATTTTTTTTGCCCCGATTTTTGTGCCTAGGTTAAAATGGCCTCAATTGATTATTTTTTGTCTCATCTTTCAACAGTGTCGAAAGTGTATGTATTTTATATGGAAATGAGGGTTTTCAAGCACTCTAAGCTCAATGATGATGTTTGTTTGGGATCAAAGTGATCCCAAAAAAGGTCCTCCCCAAATCTAATAGAAAATCCTCTAAAAGCCACAAATTGAAAACCAATGCCAAATATCTCAAGAATAGAAAAGATCTGGAGCTCTAATTCCATGTTGAAGTTGATGAAAGTTAAACCCCATAGCTCCCAAGAATCACCTGCATGCAAACATCTGTCATAGAAAGAGAGAAGCAAAAAATTATGGAGGCTAGAATTGCCAAATTCATAGATGAGACATTCTTGATGAGCAAAAAGATAAATTGCTATTATGAACAATGAATTGGTATTTAATTACAAAGAGAGATCATCCTTATAAAGGAGATAAAAACCCTTAAAAAGGTCTAACCTTGGTTGCATCACAATAATTAATAAAAGAATTAATTATTAGATGCCTAAAGTTTAGCTTAAGCAAACTAGAGTTAATTCAAAAATATCCAATTACTCTAACATTTGTTCAATCCATAGTTTTGCATACATGTTATGTTCTTTGATACCTTAAAGTGAAAGACAATATTCACATTCAAAAATATTTTTCTAATCTTACCAAACTTGTATAACCAATGATGCTTTTGATTAAGGAACGAATAGGCTTTGAAGAGAACCAAAAATATTTTCTACAAAATAATATTTACAAAGATGGACATATTAAAGCCAACAACCAAAACCTAGCAAAAAAATAACAAGAAATTAGTAACAAGGCATCAAATTAGATAAAAATTAGTTAAGATTATTGAGAGCCTTTGCTACCTCTACCTTCAACGGATTTACATTGAGAGCTATCTTCTTCAAAAACTTGAATGTCTTTCTTGGTGGGTTTCTTCTTCAAAGAAGATCTAGTACTTTTGGAGGGAGTAGTATTATCCTCTTGCGCCTTCTCTATTGAATCCACATCAACCACCACCCCCTCATGATGAAGCCCTTCAAGTATTCCAAACATTGTATTGATACTTTCTGCAAAACTCTTAACCTATTACTCCATTAACTAAGTTTTCATTTTAGAAGATACATGAGAGGCTACATAGGGATCTAAGAATGGAATCTAGAAGATGCAATTAAATTTCATGTAGTAAGGAGAATCATGAGGCTTCATGCTCTTGATTTAGAGGAAATTTCCACTATATTAAAGGGAGCTTCTTATAGTAAATATTATGCCACTTTTTCTATATGTTCTCTCACCCCTACTAGTAGAAGAAAAGAAATTAGAAATGTTGATGCTATGTTTAGAGGAAGTGTCACATTACTTAGGGTTGCTAATACAATAGGTGTAGAGGTTGTAGGAAAGAAATTGCAATAATCACATTTTTCAAGTATGTTGTGGAAACAAAGGAGCACCGATAAATTGAATAATTAAAGTTGAGAGATCAACACTTATTCAAAGAGTATGACACTAAGACAAAGCTATGTGTAAATTTGGAGACTCAAGTAAAACTTCTTTTGCACTTGATGGGATTGAATGTGGTGATGATAAATGAGATGGAAATAGATGAAAGTGAGGAAAAGGATGAATTTGAGGAAACCAAGAAGAGCATAGTGCAATCCACATTTTTTTGCTTACGTGAGAAGATAAATGCACAGTTATTTGGCATACATGGTTGTTACCTCTTCTTATTTGGAGACATCAGTAAGTTGACAAAGACAAGGAGGTTGCAAGACCTTTATATGATAGGTGAATTCAAAGAGTGGATAAAATTTGGTTAATTTATATTGGATCAAGATTCCATGTAGAAATTCATTAAAAATTGAACCTTTTACCTTAATTGTGAAGTCATTATTTAATGCAGATAACACAACAAGAAAAGTGGATTCTTCAATATCCCATACCCACTTCTCCAAAAGAGGATTTTGATCTCCCTCTTTGTAAGGATGGTTTATAGGCTCTCCAAAGTAACCCCCTAAAAAACCCCAACCTAGCCCAAGGCTTCCCAAACACTTGGCTAAGATTTGAAGTTTGATACACCTTTTGGCTTTAGGACCCAAGTCCCTCAAATTGCTAACTTGGTGGAAACTCACCCTAAGCCTCTCACTAACCCTTCCTATCAATTTGAGTGGTTTCCTAGGAACTCAAATAGGGTGTTCCAATATTTTGTTTGATCTCCAACTTCACACAACACTCCAAACCCAAATTGGGCTAGCAGGGCAATTAGGCCTCCCTAATTGGTTTTTCCTATGCAACCTCCAAAATATCCAAAAGACTAACCCAAAAAATCACCTTTTAAGATACCATTTGCAACCTTACTTCTGATTCCAAGAGATCAAGATCCAACTCTACTCTAGAATCCCCTAACCCTTACCTTGTGCATAGACTTAATAGGCCTAATTAGGCTTGGTTTACAAAGAAGGTATAAGAAAATGGGTGCATAGAACCAAAATAAAATATTAGGAATGTTCCCCCACACTAATACACACTATCTACCATATTTCATGTACTAATGACATGAATTACTCATTCAAATGCTTGATGTTGCACTTCCTAATGTCAAATACATTGAGATATTTGACCTAGGGATGACTAGTAAAAATAGCAATTCATGGAGTCTGACCACCAAACTTTGAATATTCTAATATACATCCCCAAATTTCCTTCCCCAAATGGTCGTTGAATTTCATTGGTGGAAATGCAAGTTAGGCCCCCAGCTTTGTTGTACAACTTAGAAATGAGAGTTTCTAATGTTGTATGCACAAAAAGTGTTATAAATTTTCTTATAAATATCAGATAGACTTGAAACCAAATACAATGGTTAACTAATTCATCCCTCTACAAAACTATGTAGATTGATCCAATCTACCAATCTATATAGGATCTTGCAATCATAGAAAACAATGAAACTGATGGAAAGTCTCTTTTTTTTATTACTCTCCAATATCTCAAATAATCACACAACTTCATCTCTAATCTAAGAGATGTAAAATATTCTTATATATGCCTCCCCCAATGGTCACAATAGACCAAGGTTATTTACAACCAAAATTTAAAAAGTTGCATCAAAATTGCAACTTTTCAATTATGCATAATTGACAAATTTTACACTTTTTTAACTAATTATCTCTTAAGACATTTTGATTGGTTAGGACAAGTTTGAAATGACTTAACATGATCCTAACACTTTTATTCTAACCAAATAGATAATAAATTCTTGAAATCTATGGTGACTCAAGGTGATCCATGGTTTATAATGCATCATTGGATACCTTAGCCTTACAATTTTGGATTTTCAAACTAAATAGCCTATTTATCTAATACTTCCTAATCTCCTATGACCTCATAGAAAAGTTTATCATTTTTTTTCATGGGTTCTCTACACCATGATTGGACATCTAAAATTTTCCAAATCAAATTAAGTTACGAATCAGAGAGCTTAAAAGAGGATTTGTTGAGATGGAGGAAGCCTTATTGCCTCCACTTCTAGATAAAGACAAAAGTGTAAAACATTTTCAGTTTTGGAAGGATGAGGCAATGGATAGCTTGGAATTAATTGTTGATGAAAATTTTCAAGGCCTTTAAACTTGGATTTGTTGAAGAAGTTAATGGAAAAATTAATTACCTCATAGTTATACTAGGAGAACTCTAAGTGGGAAGTTAATCAATGTTCATTTAAGTACATTCCATACAGGTAGATGTTAGATAGGGTTATGGATTTTGATTGGTCATTGGAGGAGAAATATTGTAATGTGTCCATACATATATTAGTAAAGAAGGCACACCATCAAAGACTCAACAAAAGTAACATAATTGCATCAAATTTTAGGTTCAGAACCTTTCTATTTGTAACGAAAGGAGTCATTGGTATGTTAACATGTCAAAATCAAAAGGTGAATATGACTATCTAATTACAAGAAAATATTTTTTTTAAATTTTATTCCTCTCCATTTCTATACTTGTATGTTTTATAGTAATTTGAATAAATTTTTAGTTATCTTTAGTGCATTGTTATGATGTCTATTGTCTAAGTCATAGCTTCAATTCAAAGAGTTTATTAAATAAATTAAGGTAGAGAGTATATAAATATGGTAGGAGAATTGAATCCAATAAGCAAGGAAGAATTTATAAATGAATGATATATATTATTACAAGGTGGTAGGATAGATCTTTTAAATTTGTCATTACATTATATAAGTGGTAATTTGACTCTATTTCCCATGAAGAAGGCATTGATTTAAGTTGGTGATTTTTCAATTAAGGTCATCAATACTTGAATAAACATAATTTAAAATAACTAGATCTATTACATTTTGTGTTATGTTGTTAGGTAAGTTTAATGCTATCTCATACTTTACTATTGAATTATGCTAGAGTGGAGGTTAGCTACTTCTCATTTCTATTTCAGCAAGCATAGAAGAATGGTGAGATGATTTTCTATAAATTGACCATATAATTGAAGTTGTTTTTGTTGGTCAAGTGGATAAACCTACCTTAGTTTTGAAAAGTCAAATGAGTATAAGGTATCATACCACAGAGCCTTGTCATTTGGCCCAAGCATACTTTAATTTGTTGAGCATAGAAATTAGCTATACCTTAGAAATTTCATGTTGTGATCTTGGTAGCATCAGTCATGTGTAAAACATGTCAAATCTGAAGCCAAAACAATATAGGCACTATTGGGGACTACTTTGAAAGGTCTTTTATTTATGAGTATTATGTGAAAAGAAGTGTTAGCCCAATCAGTCCTTACTTTGGGAATTTGCAGAGAACAAACACATTTTATATTTATTAGGGAACTAATTCATCTTCTAAGAATTCTAGTTCTAACAATCTAGGATTCTTTGATGGTCTATTTATCACACATGTACAAGGAGAATTTATTGAGTAGGATATGAGTGTAACATGAGTACAATATAATGAAAATATTAGGGGAAGGAGAAATTTTAGATTAGGTCAACATAGAGGTGTTTATAATACACATCCTCATGTATCTCAATTTTTAAAATATCCTTATATTATGGTAAGAGTTTAAAAAAAAAAAGATTTGATAAGTATTGAGGATTCTTAAAGCTCTAAGATAACATTACCCAACCTTGGTGAATTATTTGGAAATGTTAAGTCTCTCACAAGAGAACTACAAGAGTTTATGACTATTAGACAAAGGATGGAGAAAGAAAGAGAAGAAGTTATCAATTCTCTCATTTAAAGAGAGAATAATAGTGTGTAAAGAAAGGAATTAGAAATATAGAGTAGGACTTATGAATTTGAGTTATGAGGTGTTTGGAGATTTAAAAAACTTAAGAAGTGAGTGCCAAGAGAGGGAACACCTCATGTAATAAAATGAGTTTAAAAAGGAAGGTCATGTTTTGAGAAAGTTGCATCATTTTGAGAAGCCCACCCAATGTGGGGATGCAAGCCATGAAAATTGAGTAACCTAAGCCACTAATGTTGAAAGTAATAAAGGAAAATAGAAGGTTACAAATGTCAAAATAAATGAATTTTTCATGGCACTAAAAGTACCAAAAAATATCTAAAGAAGATATGGAATTGGAAATAGAAAAGAGGTAGAGAGAATGTATTGCTAAGGAGTTGGAGAGAATAGATAATAAATTTTCATCCATAGAGATGAGAATTAAGAAGATCCACTTGGACTAAAGTCTTCCACATTAATGGTTTCAGAGTAGGGCACTATATCATTCTTAGGAATTAACGGACCAATCATAATGCCTACTAATACTAGTATGGGTGGTCCTAGTACATCTCAAGGAGTAAATCAAGGGAATATCAAAAAACATAGTGGTGTTGCTACATATATTAGAGCTAGTGGAAATATTGTAGATAATTTTAAGAGAAAACCTATCCACATAGAAAGATATTGGAAATTATGCTTTGATGGAATCCCTAGATATCCCAATGTAATTCCAAACAAGCTAAGGCAAAAGACTAGAAAATTTGTTGGTAACAATGCAATAACATGTAAATAACACCTTAGATATTTCACTAACATTTTGAATAGCTATGAGGTGAAGCACAAATATGTTTTCATGGAACTATTTGTACAATATTTGGCTGAAGATTCAAGGGCTTGGTTTAGAGGACTACCAAATGATAACATTGGTTCTTGAGAAGATTTTGAAAATTGTTTCAAAGAGTAGTATGAGAATAGGACCAATTCTATCTTTGTGCTAAATGATTTTAACAATATCAAGAAGACACTTGATAAAAATGCATTGGATTCAAATATCATATTTCAAAAAGGTATGCATAGGTTATTACAAGTAATAAGATTGGATAAAATGTGTGTTTTAACCACCTACTGTAATGGTCTCAATAGTAAGATGTCTTACTTACTAAGGGATAAGAATCCATGTACCTTAAGGGATTCCTTTTGAACTAGAGTAAATATTGAGAGTAATAAAAGGGAATTTAGTAAGTTAGGGAGAAGAGAGGACCCTAAACTATTTAGAAATAGGGGAAATAAGGAATAATCTGACAAAATTTTAGGAGGGAAGAAATAGGAGGATGAGAAGTTGGACAAGGTTTTTAATGTCTTAAAGGATTTGAAAGGTGGAAATACCATAAATGATAGAAATCTTGCAACTAATAGGCCTTATTTTAATGGTGAAAATTTTAATAGAAAACCTAGGTTGCAAAACTATCCTTATAGAACTTATTGGAAGCATGGGAAACTTTTCTATCTTCTTGTAAATAATATAAATGAAAAATATACTCATGACCCCCTCCAAAGAAACTCAATCAATGTCAATGAAGACTTGCCATAGTGCATGGCTTATCAATCACCATATAAACTAAAGTATTGCACTGTTACACAATCCATCTCTCCTATACAAGATGAAGAGCTCAGAGATGCAAATCCTGAAGTTGGAAATGATGACACAAGTTATAATATGGTGGGATCATTCTTTCAACTCAAAAGTTTATAATTTGCAATATATCATTTTCATATGATTTATGATCATCTTGTTCATGATTAAAGTCTTCTTTCTCTATTATCTATTTTTTGTTTGCGTATCAACTTATTGTTTATCAAGCTTAATTAAATACCTAATTGGTTTGAAATTTTGATGCAATATTTATTAATAATAAACTTTATCACTATTCAAGTCAAAAATTTATAATTTTAAATATGTCATTTTCATATGATTTATGAACACCTTGTTCATTTATCATATATTATTATTATAAATATATAGCAAATCTAAAACTGAAATAATACATTACATTTGCAAACTTTTTAAGTGTTCTTGTTTTGAAAAACCATTGGCATGACTCTATAATAGAATGCCCCAAAAAATGTATAGGTATAGAATGTTGTGGTGGAACCCTAACCACATGAAAGACAAAAATGCAGAGGAATGGAATGTTTTCATGGAGCCCTAGCCATGTCAAATACCAAATAGAGAAAAAATACAAAATTAGAAAAGGAGTCCATACCAAAGAGAGAGAGAAGGCAAAGGTATATAAGGATTAATTAATGTTGCCCAAAAATGTGCCTACAAGATGCCAATGTAATGTAAGAACCTGCAACAAATGATTGAAAAAAAATAGATGGAACGAATAAATGAAGAACAAATGATTCAAAAAAAATGATGGAATCAATGAAGAACAAAAACACACTCATTTCCAAATTCTCCCGCATGCACAAACCTCCAATCCTCCCACCCAAAATACCCAAATAAAATGATATCAACTGTTTTTCTTTTTCTTTTTTGTTTATGAGCTTGCATTGGTCAAAATTTTGACCAAATTGGACTCATAAACATTAAAACCCTAATTTAGCTAGAGCCCCCACAGAGTCTAGGAGAACACTAGAAGAATGAATGTCCAGGATGACAACCAGAAGCACTGCAGCAGCTAGGACTCCAGAAATGATCAGGAGGATAGATTTTCCCTGGTTGAACAGAAAGTCTAGAGGTTAGACAACATCATCCAGATTCTAACTAATCAAAATGTGGACACTCTACATACTTTGAATGAGAACATTGTCAACCTTGGGGATACTCTTATGAGAGTTGGCATTGGGGGGAACATGAGGAAGCTGACTAGCCAGAACATTGGTAAGGAAGAGGCTGATCTGAATGCTGGTAGGGACTAGGTAGATCATTTGGACCAAGAGGAAGCCTAGAACATTAACCAGGAAGGAGCAGACAACCATAAGGATAATGAAGTTACAGAAACTCTGTAGGACCTGGATAAGGAGAACCATTAGGTTTGGTTTTCTTTGTCGGTCTAACAGTTGGCTTTTGCCTCCTAGCCTCTAGCCTTTTGTTTTTTTTTTTGTTGTTGGTTGCTATTTCATGTTTTGTTGGACTTTAATCTCTTAATTTTTTGCTGTAAAACTTTTACGTTTTGGGTCCCTATAAAACCTATTTTTCTTAATCAAAAACATTAAAACCCTAATTTGGTCAAAATTTTGACCAAATCAAGGTCACAAACAAAAAAAAAGAATCAAACAAGCCAAAAAAAGGCTTTGGTCAAAAATAAAGGTCAAAATATGACCTCAAATGTATTAGTGGTAGAATACCTAAATAATTTACATGAACAAGTGAGGAAAAATATTAGTAAAATGAATATTGAGTACAAGGCCAAAGAAAATTATAAAATGAGGTTTAAGAAATTTGAGGTTGGAGATGAAGTCATGGTTCATTTGGGAAATAAGAAATCTCTTGTGGGAGCATAAAATAAGTTGAAGATGAAGTTTGGACCATGAAAAATTATGAAGAAATATGATTTAGGAAATGTCTATGAAGTAGTTGCCTAATAAACTCAATACTCAACCAATGTTTGGTATTTTAGATTTGATAGAGTACTATGAAGAAAGAATTGAAGATAAAAAAGAAGAATCACAATGAAATATTCCAGCACCTAATTCAAATACAAAAGAGCTAGATTATATCATGGATAGCCATGTGGGTAGAAGAACAAGAAACAACCAATATGATTAGTACTTGGTAAAATGGAAAGCAATGTCTCTTGAAGATTTATCACGACTATCAAAAGAAGAGGTTATCAACCTTGTTTTTATCTACATACCTAAGATTTGGCAAGTCACTTCTCAAATTACCCCAAGTGCCTGGTGCAAGAGCACCGAGGGTGTAAGAGCAATCTTGCATCACACAAAAATACTATCCAATTTTTCAATAAGGGCTATCTTTCAGTAAGGTTAATATTTTTGGGAATTTCACTATATTTAATAAGTTGTTCATTTGAGCATGGGTTGTTCAAATTTCTTCTCTTGAGGTTCATTTTAGATATATAAACCTACATATAATTTTTTTGGCACAATCAAGTATGGTTTTGAGGATTTGAATCTTCTATTTTGATGAGGTGGTACAAAGATTTTGAACTCAAATTTAAAGGCCTTAGAGGTTAAGATAAGGGGTCAAACATTTCTTAGATTTTGCTCCAAAATCCTAGGCTATAGCATACTTCAAGAAGTTTCCAAAATAGTGGTTATATTGGCCAATCAAGAATTTAGTTCACAAGATATGACCTTAACTATTGTGCCACTTTATGAGAAAAAGTAAAATTCTTTCAAAAACTCCAACAAGTGCCTAACCTCTTTGTGTCACATTCTTGACATATTCTAATGTAGGGGAAATTAAGATAGAGTTGATCAATCTCAAATAAGGTCCCCTTTGTAATAGACCACCATAGTGAAAGCTAGAAATTGCTTTCAGTTTGTTAGCTAGATATAATGAAATGAAAATATTACAAGGTTATGGAAGCCCATTAAATAATAAAAGATATATAGTTTCTATTTGTAAGTTCTTAAGTCAACATACATGCATGTTTATAAAATTAAAGAAAACACAATTGACTATTGAAAAACTAAATTCCACAATTTTTGTAGCATCCTCTTGGCCTATATCGCAATTGGTAGCTAGAAATCCATGCTCAAACACCTTAGCCAACTTCTTCTCTATCATGTCAAATGGAACTTTGGATGTCATATTTTAATTGTGAAGGTATTGTTAAATATGCAATCTCGTTGATGAGTTGAAAAGGGTTTGAAATATTACAGATGACTCAAACATCACAAACTAAGGCTTGATTATATATTTGTCACTTATTTTAATCAAAAGTTGTAGACTTTAGGTTTACTCTATAAAATTTAGGAAATTCCTAATGGATTTGTAAATGGGGTAGTTATTGTAAGTGATCACTTATGCTGTAACACCCTGCCAATGGATCCAAAAGAATTAACCTAAATTTTTACTAAGTTTGCCAAACATTTTTTTTTGAACCAAGAGAGGTAAATTACTCACTTCAAACACATAGTAGCGGAAGCAATAACATACAATCAACTAGAACATACATAACAGGTTACATTTCTTAAGGATCCCAAGACATTGAATCACATATTAATTTAATTAATACTAAGTCTAATAAGTAACACATCCACATGAAAGAATAATCAAAAGTCCAATGTCCATAATAATGATATACATTTGTTCTGAATGCCTCTTGGCAAATTAATTCAGAATGCTCAATCATCCACTGTACATGTCATAGGGTATGAAAGGCTTAAAAGAATATACATATGTAGAAATAGAAATACATCATCCTCCTCAATTCCATGATACAACATAGAATAAAGTAAATGACACCATCCATCATAAAATACAACTATCCATCATAAAACACAACTAACTAAGTACATGGTTCCTGCCAACTATCAATAGCATCATAAGACCATCATGGGCCCTAGCCATCCCCCATGCGTGACATCCTAAGCCACCGATTAGATCACCGGTACTATCATAATAGGGATGTCACTACTAAAACATGCTACAACCTAAGCATAAGGAAATCTGACATACTAGAATAAAGCATAAGATGATCCTACAAAGTAGATAACACCACCTATTACTTGCTAATCATCAATATAAGGAAATGCATAAGTAAATAACATCATCTAAACATAATAAACAAGCATCCCATGAAGCTCTAGCCATGATGACTATGGATAGATCTCAATGGTAAGAGTAAAAAAAGCACTACCACCTGACCACATGGGACCTAAATGGCCCACTCTCTCCATGCTAAGGAGATAGTCTCAAGTCCCAAATAGGATATCAAACTACATATCAAAATAATCTCTAATTTTGGAAATCCCTAAAGTATTCTGACTCAAGGGTTCTAAAATAAATTGACATCTAATTCCCAGAGGCACACAAAGACTCATAGGAAACCTACTATGTAAGCGGGCAAGTGTCATCACACAAATCACGTTGGAGTTACCCGAGCAGTCCCTTAGGATCCCCAGGTCCCTAGTGATTCCTATGTGGCCACTAGTATCCTCTCATACTGACAAGGCATACTACAAAATGCAAGGTCACAACCAAGCATTCTCTCTACTGCCATCATAGTTTGTATTGGTACTCAAGGCATGGGTGAGAACATACAAAGACTCTTATTAGGTTCATTTTAATCCCCATTTAGTGTAATGTTTTCACTTATTAAATAGCTTACAATGAGTTACCCTGGCAACCACTTAGGGCCCTAGCCCCCAATGCAAGACACTTCTTGACACTACATATAGATAACCTACCCTAGGCTCATGAAATCAAAAATCAAAGAATCATATAAAAATCACCTCAATCATACACAAGTGACTAGAAAGCATCAAAAGATAATCCACAATAATCACATCAGTTCTCTTCAAGCAACTTGAAAGCATCCCAAGATAAATCACAAGATCCATCAGTTCTCAATGAGCAATTGGAAACTGTCCTAATAATATTGATTAACGACTCAACATGGTTAAGTCAAACATGTCACAACACGACATCATCAAGAACAAAGCAAACACATCAGTCCCGTCAAGGCGACTGGAAAGCAACCCAAGTATAATTGATAGAGGAGTCAAAAATGGTTAAGTCAAGTAGGTCATACATTCACCCTAGTGTCACACAAGACCACTAGAAAGTAGTAACAAACATTAAATACAACCATATCATAGAGCATACCATCACATTATCATGGTTGGGTATAAGAGATCGAGATCAAAACATCAACATGACATCACAACACATAATCCCTGAGCCTCTAGTAACAACCTAAGACTAGTCAAGACTAGATTAAACCCTGAAACCCCAAAGCACAAACAACAAATAAAATAGTACAGTTTCATAGTTTGGGTTTGATTTGAAAGCACATAGTTTCAATTTTTGTTTCAGTGTATGTTTTCCATTACCTACAAATTTACCAATTAATCCCTACAATTTACCCCATTCTTATACTCAATTATAAAGTCCAATTTCTCATTTGATTTAAGTCAATTTTCTAAAAATACTCCAAGGGTAAATTATTTATTTAAATTATTAAAATAATGCTTGTTGATTTTTCAAGAAAATAATCTACGATTCTATTATAATCAATGTTATAATAATTTAATAAATTTAAAACTTAAAGTAAACAACTTCCCTTATTAATACATCCTAAATCACATTTTAATTAAATTAATTAATAAAGTATATAACTCGCATCTACAATTCCAAAACATTTTAATAATAACTTAATTAAGGCTTAATTAATTATTATTAAAATTTAAGTCACTTAATTAAAATTGTTAATAATAATTTTTTTATTTAAATATAATTTAAATTAATACTAAACAACTATCAATATAATATCTAACACTTATTTATTAATATTTTATAAATTAAATACTTATTAATCTTTACTATATATATATATATAAAATAAAATGTAATAAATATATTAAATATCTTACAATAAAATTAACATTAATTAATAATTATACTAATAAATAAATTTAATAAAAACCAAACATAACATTTTTTTTTTAAATTAAAAAAAAAACATGATATAGCATTTAGAGCCCGCACAACTAATTATCAAGAGGCTTGCGGCCTTATGGCTCCTATCGCAGTCATGTTATGGCCATAGTAGTCATAGATTGCTACTGCCATAGCACTGTTATGAGTAGCAGCTACAGTTGCATAAGTTGTCGAATGAAGGTAAGGGGGTAGGAGATGGGTAAAGCCTGACCCTCCCCAATTTAATTTTTTTATATAATTTTTTAAATAGATTTAATTTATTAAATTTTATTAATATAAAATTTTAAATAAATTAAATCCCCTAAAAAAATGTTATATATATATATATATATATATATATATATATATATAATATTTAAAATTATTTTTAAAAGAATATTTTTCTTTTTTAAAATTAATTTTATTTTATAAAAATTTATATAAAATAAATTTCTCTTTCCAATAAAACAAACTTCTTGTCTGTTTTTTTCTTTTTGGAAAATAAGAGATTCAAATATTACCCAGATAGAGAATTTGCGATGAACCTATCAAATCTATAAACCAAAATTTTGATTTCATTTCAAACCCTCCCTATTTAAAATACTAAATTCCTTAATTTCATAAACTAGGATCTTTGATTACTTTTTTGATCTCCACGTATACAAAAGGTATTGACATGCATCTAGTAAATACATCATTGAAATGTTCAAGGATTCATTACAAAAAAATTTGAATTTACATTCCACAATAATGAAGAAGACATGATTATCTAAATAACATAATCAGCCGTGCAATTCAAAACATAAGAATCAACCTGGATTCTGATGCTAAAATTGTAATGCCCAAAAGATTTGTAGAGAAATCCCTCCTCCCAAAACGTTCCCTTTTTCGAAAATTCCTTCCTCTTCCAAAATTTGCTCCCAAAATTTGCCTCCCTCAAAAATGAACCTTCAATTGGTGATAAGGAGTTTTCTCCTCAATTCGAGGCACTAATTGTGTTTTCACCCAAGAGGACTCCTTTCTCACTAGACTCAACTTTAAATTAACTTTTCTTAATCTTTTCTTTATCTTTTCCATGCACGTTAAATGGATTATTAAATAACTTGATTTACTTTTTAATTAATTTATTAACTTTTAAATCTCATGAGCACTTTATTAAAATATCTTAATTAAGTTCACATGTTATATCTTTTAATTAATTTCTTATATTTTCAACTCATGCATACATCATGCAAACTTAAAACTTTTCATAAATTAATTTCTTTTCACTTTTAAATTTATGTCGAACATTAAATTTGATAACTATTTATTAACTTAAATAATAATATTTAGCATTTATTTAAAAATGGTCTCCTAAATGTATTATTATTAAATTAAATAAATATTATCACATTCTAAATTATTCTTATAACTCTTATCTTCAAATTTGATTCTTTTTATTTAATTAATTTCTTAATTAATTAAATATAATTAAATATTAAATATTGAAATATCATAATAATTTTCCATTAAATTAAATCATTAATTTAATCTTTTAATTAGACTTAATTAATAGAAACTCCACCAAAGACTCATAAAACAAAATATGTAAACCCATCATAGAAAACCACATACAAAATCAAACTAAAGGGTTATAATCACAAATTAACGTCATTCGACGCATTCAGAGGGTACTCAACTTAGATACTTGTCCTAATTATCAATTAGGACAAATGGCTTAGGGGTTTAGGATTTGGACTTAAGAATTTATCTCCCCTCTCTTACCATTGAAATAATGCGATAGGATACGCTCATCCTGGCAATTTAGGGAAGTTGATACCTAGTACCTGCAACTTGCATAAAATCAACGTATGTAAAAACACAATATATACTAAGCTAAACAAGAAATGGCAGGAAGTGGTGCATCGTGTAGATACAAACTAGCAGGTGACTATGACTCCCTTCCTTAACCACATCAGAAATGCCATACATAAAGAAACAAACATGCACACCATACACATGCAGTATGGGGTAAGTACCCATAAGAAAACACATAATAGTCCATCTAACTGATCATCATCAATAACTAAAATCACTAAATAATCATCATTCATACATGAAATATAGAGTACCAAGTAATCTCATCATATATCAATTGAATCTGAAACAATATCTAATAATCTCTAAATAATGCTACTAACCCTAAGCATATAACTGGTGTAAAAGAGTTTGGCAATGATAATAGAAATGTGAACTAGGGCCAGGCACTACATATGTAGTTATCCTAAGTGGTTACTATAGGTAGTTATTCTAAACAATTATCATAAGTAACCACCTTAGGTGATTATTAGTAGTTATAAAAAGTAGTTAGGTGGTTATGCTAGGTAGTTACATGGGTTGGTTATTCCTTGAGCATATAAATAACAAGCCACATGTAATGTAAAGGGGGGAGGGATTTTTGGGAAAAGGGGGAATCTATGGGAATTTTCTGAAGAGATTTTTAGATTTTTATCATGTACATTATCTTTAAGTTTGTACATCTTCAAAGAGATAATGATGAATGCATGTAGTTGTATTTATCAAATGTGTTCATGAGTTGTTATTACTAGATTTTTGTATGTCAAATTGGTAATCTCTTTATGTATTGATTTATTCCAATAGCCTTTCATATTTATGTAATTGGTTTTAAAAAATCCATTCATTTCCTAGTGACTTGATGTAAATGTATTGGTATAGATTATCTTCTTGTATGTCAAGGTTCATTATTTTTATTTTATCATCATTGAATTTTTTATCATGATCATTTTTGAATCTCAACTAGCATTCATATGTCTGTAATTGAGGATTAAGTTATTTATTTTCTTTAGTTCTATTTTGTCCCATTTTATACTTCTAGGTAGAAAGAACACAAAAATATTAAATACCCATATCATATGAGGAAGATGTCCCTCTTAAACATAGAGGAAGGTTGTAAGTTGATCATGATCAAATTCAATCTCTCCACCTATTGGTGTAGTTATCACAGCTCCTCAGGAAAACAAAGCGATCTTCAAAGAAGCATTCATAGTGACAAATCTATTTACTAACAAGTTAAAACTACTATTTTATTATGGAAATAATTTTATAGTGTTTTTTTCCCTTTCCATTATGGAAAATAAAGGTAGATGATTTTGGTTGAAACAAAGAGATAACATGTATTCTAGTGAAGTGTTGTTCTTAGCAATATAGCCTTGCTACAATTTATTATCATTTTATTTCTAGAGTTTTTCCATTAATGCCAAAGGGGAGATTGTTATACTTGGCATATGATGGGGTCACAACCCAAGAACAGAATGGACACAACAGAAAAAGGGAAATTGTATTAACTAAAAAATAAGCTAGTACATTCAGTACAGAGAAAATAAACTTGAAAACATGCCCTAAGGGCTTACAATAGCATAAATGTGGAGATAATTTCTCCTTTTAGTACCTCCTCTCAAACTCCACTCCGAACTGCCTTTTACAATGCCAGAAATCTCCTTAAATAGACTCTAGAGGGTTAAGGACTAGGAGTACATTCTATAAAGTGCTAGTAGGCATCCACCGATCAAATAGAAGGTTCTAGAAGCTGCGTTAGAAGTCGACGCAAATCTAGAACAATCCAGAAATGGTAGCCGAACTTTCGAGAGGCATAACTTTTGAACCGTAGCTCCGATTGACGAACCATTTACATTTTCAGAAAGGTCTCGAAGCGCTCTATAGCCCTATGGACAATTTTGCTCATCTCCCATTTTTTGGCCCTTTTTAAGGTCATTTAATGCCCCTAACCTGACTTTGAAGCATTCTTAGGAGCTCTCGAAAACCCAAAAAACTGCAATAACTTTCAAACCGTGGAGCCTTTTGACCTAATTCTTTTTCTAGAATGCTCTAAATCACAATTACATTCATCTGGCCAATTCACACCTTTTAGTTTACCAAAATGATGGCCCAATTACATGCTCCTATTTTTTCAGGATTTTCTAGCACACTAATAGTGGAACTGTGAGAGTTGGAACCTTTATTTGACCCAAATGGGTATCCAAAAATGAAAACACATGAAATAGAAACTAAGTCTAAGTATATTTTTTTGGGTGACATAGGATTGCCCTTATACCTCTGGATGCTCCTGCATCAGACACCCAGGGTAGATTGAAAAGTGACCCTGTCACTTTATGAATGGTAGAGGAAATCTCAAATGGGAAACCTCAGCTACTGAAATCCAAATTGAGTCCTCGATCGATCGTCCTTTCCATTTGACCAAATACTCTTCATACTACCTATTTTTGGTACTCCTACCCACACGATGATCTAGAATGTCTTCTATCTCCTCCTTCTTAGAAGTAGGAATCGGACATGGCTCTAACACCAGCTCCTCATCTGCATCATCATCATGATACTCTATTAAATCTACAATGTTGAAAATGGGAGAAATGTGAATACCATTTGGTAGCTCCACCTCATATGCATTTCCTGATTCATGTTTCTTCAAAATTTTGTAGGGGCCAAATTTCTTCATTTTCAACTTGTTGTAAGTACCAGCTGGAAATCTTTCTTTTCGTAAGTGCACCATGACTAGATCCCCTACATGGAATTCCTTATGTCTTCTCCTTTGATCAGCCCTAGCTTTATACTCCTGATTCATCTTGGTAATGTGTGCTTGAACCTCCTCATGCAGACGCTTGATATGTTCAACAAATTCTTTCGCTTCAGCACTTTTCCTCTCCCCTTGCTCTATCTTCCTCAATTCTGGTGCAGTCCTTGGGCTATTCCCATATACAATTTGGAATGGTGATTTTCTCGTACTCCTATTTATAGAGTTATTGTAACCAAACTCTTCTTGTGGTAGAATCAAATCCCATCCCTTGGGCTTATCCCCACCTAAACATCTCAGCAAATTGCCCAGACTTCTATTTACCACTTCTATTTGGCCATCAGTTTGTGGGTGATGCATGGAACTGAATTTCAAGTCTATTCTCAATTTTTTCCACAATGTCCTCTAGAAATACCCAACAAATTTAGTATCTCTGTCAGAAACTATACTCCTTGGAAGACCATGTAGTCTTACCACCTCTTTGAAAAACAAGTCTGCAATATGGATATCATCATGAGTTTTGTGGCATGGAATGAAATGTGCCATTTTGGAGAACCTATCAACCACCACAAATATTGAGTCATTACCCCTTTGTGTCCTCAGCAATCCAAGAACAAAATCCATACTTATGTCCTCTCATGGCCTTGATGGAACAGGCAATGGCTGATATAGGCCAATATTGTGACTAAACACCTTGGCAACTTGACAAACCTGGCAATTCTGTACAAACTTCTTCACATCCTATGAAATTTGAGGCCAAAAATAATGTTCTCTAAGAATGGCAATGGTCTTATCTCGACCAAAATGTCTTGCCATCCCTCCACTGTGTTTCTCCTTAATTAGATTTTCCCTCATGGAACTCCTTGGAACGCACAATTGACTACCTTTGAACAACATGCCATCCTGAATCAAATAGTCTAACCACTTGGTTCTATCTACAGCAACAAGTTCTTTACAAGCTTTCCATGCTTCAGCAAAATCAGGATCCTCGGGGTACAAATGCTTGAGTTCATCAAACCCAACTACTTCAACCTGCATTATTGTAAGCAACAACTGTCTCCTACTTAGTGCATCTGCAACCCTGTTAGATTTTCCACTTCTATTCTTCAACACAAATGTATAGCTCTGCAAGAACTCTACCCACTTCATATGCCTCTGATTCAATTTACCTTGGCTATTTAGGTACTGTAATGCTTGATGATCATTATACAAAACAAACTCTTTTGGCAATAAATAATGCCTCCATTTTTTTAAGGCCTGAACTATTGCATAGAACTCTTGATCATAAACAAAATACTTCTTCTTTGCATCATTCAATTTTTCACTAAAATATGCAATAGGCTTAACTTCTTGGCTTAATACAGCCCCAATAGCACTGCCACTAGCATCACAATCCACCTAGAAAACCTTTCTAAAATTTGGAAGTGCCAACATAGGCTATTCTGTCACCTTCTTCTTCAACAATTCAAAAATTCTCGCAACTGTTGTTGGCATAAAGTTATTTGCCATTAGTGACAACACTTTTCTCACAGTATTAACCGAGTAAAGAAGAACTCAGTGTTAACCGAGTTCAGTCGGTTAACATAGAACTTAGTATTAACCGAGTTCAGTCGGTTAACTAAGAACTCAGCATTAATCGAGTTCGGTCGGTTAATTAAGAACTCAATATTAACCGAGTAAAGACGGATGCAGTGTTAACCGAGTTCGGTCGGTTAACATAGGACTCAGTGTTAACCGAGCTCAGTCGGTAAACAAAGAAGTTTGTTCTACCGAGTTTGTTTTGCTATTTGGCCGACTCAGTTAAATTTTGTCTACTTTTATTCAGCCGACCATTGCATGTAATTTTAACTTGGATGGTATATATATGTAATGTATTGTATCATTCTAAAGAATGCGAAAATATATGAAAAATGCGAAAATATATGAAATATGCGAAAATATATGAAGTATGTGAAGAATGTGTGCGAAAGCATGTAAGCTGAATTTTGAAGGTTTTCAGCAAGGTCAGCATTGGAGCAGAAATGTTTTATCTGTCATATCAAGGAAAATCAGAGCATAACAGATCTTATCAGTAATCAGTTGTATTCAGATCCACTGTTTCATTCTAACAGGTGAATCAGTTTTTATAAATCCTTTAACAGGGTAGACTTAACAGTCTTTGTACTAAATCTCCTAACAGAGTGCATACTTATGAAGTATGTTTCAAATCCTTTAACAAGGTGGATATAACAATCCTTTATGCTCCTAATAGGGCAGATCACCAGAAGTGATCATTGTATGCCTTAACCGGCTAACTTCCTACTGCAGTAAAGAAGATTTGTGGGTTTCATCCCCACCCCAGTTTTACTTTCTATTTTGGAAGGTTTCTGGGTCACCAAAATCTCTGTGTTTATGTGTTATGAATGTCTACAAACTGCAGATTAGGTGATTAAATATTTTACTGGTTAATATGAATTGATTTAAGATTTTATGTTTACTGATTCACCCCTCCCCTCTCAGTAAACTGTTATATCTTGAATATTTCCAACAATTGGTATCAGAGCTAACTTGGTTCTTAGGACAAAGCTTGACAGCTTGAGCAAAGATCAAAGTCAATGGAGATATTCAGATTGGAGAAAGTTATAGAAAATGAAAAGTTAGATCTTGAAATGGCCATGGTTCAACTTAAAGAAGCAAAGGAACATCTTTCATAATCCCTAAAAAGAAGAAAGGATCTTGCAAAACAAATGAATGATCATCAGTATGTTGAAGTGAAGATTGAAGACCTGTTACCATCAAGCAATTCAGAAGAAGCTGACCAAGCAATCAAAGAACTTCTAGAAAAGAATGGATCTCTGCAAGAAGAGGTAAGAAAGCTTAAGAGAGAACAAGAAATACAGTCAATCAGGCTATGTGAAGCTTTGGATCAAAGAAACAAAGCACAAGAAGAACTGGAAGATAGAAGTCATGAAATCCACAATCAAACTCATCAGTATGAAGATCTCATAGACCAACTCACCAATGCAAATGAAGAAATCAGGATTCTCAGAGCACAAAATGAAAGAATAAGGAATGATTTGAACATTGAAAAGAAAATCAATGAAAGTCTACAGAATGACTTGAGATCAGAAAGACTAATCAATGAAAGCTTGGAAAATGACCTAATCTCTGAAAGGCAAGTCAATGAAAGGATGATGAAATCTCAGGTAGATGTAAATCAATTGAATGAGCAGAATCTTCAAAAACAAACAAGAAAAGCTGGTCTTGGATACAAGGAAGCTGGTGAATCCTCCAAGCAAGGTGAACAAAGGAATAAAAGATCCACTTGTAATCATTGTGGCAAGATAGGTCATACATCAAACAAATGCTGGAGCAATGGGAAAGAAAAATTCAATGGTAAGTGCTTCAACTGCAATCAGCATGGTCACAAGGCAAATGAGTGTAAAGAAAAACCAAAATTTGAAGGCAATTGTTACAAATGCAAAAAGCATGGTCACAAGGCATTCCAGTGCAAATCCAAATCATTCAATCCAGCTGAACAACTTGTCAAAGCCATATTCGGATGGGACTACAACACCTGGTGCAGATGTCACTATTGTGGAGAGTATGGACATACTGGCATGAATTGTGCCAGACATCACCTAAGGAAAAAGGACACAACTGTAAGGTGCTATACATGTACAGAACTTGGTCATATAGCCAAAAATTGCATGAATATCAAAAGAATTGAAGATGAAAAGAAAATCAAAGCAGATAACATTCGAAAGTAAATGAAGCAGCAATGGATTCCAAAATCTACCGAACAAGATAAGTCAGATAGGAGTGTCACTCAAGAGGTGGGTGACTCTACCATTTCCAATTAGTATTCATATAAGAAACATTGGAACTGCATCTTCCAAGATTTATCTCATGCAGCTCCAAAGGAAGAAGATGGATCAAATTAGTATTGTAGATACACTCTGACTCCAGGACGGTTCAATACTTTACCAAGTTTGGTTGGATGTAACAAAGCTTCATTAACCGAGTAGCAGTTACCGAGTTGAGTCGGTAAGAGACTTTGCCGAGTTCGGTCGGTCACAACTAAGTTTCATTGACCATGTTGTGTCAACCGAGTAAGGTCGGTTCGTGACCCAACCGAGTAAGGTCGGTACTTCAATATTTTCTTTCGATCGCCGAGTTGATAATATCTACTGAGCTAGTGGATGACAACCTGTCATTTCTTCTGCCATCGTACCAAAACATTTATGGCAAATTTGTTATCAAAAGGGGCAAAATTTGATCTAAATTTTTACTGCGAACAAAGAGCTAAGGTATTTTCTGCAATTTCAGAGCGAGCTTAAGACATTTCCGAGCGAATTTTTCAAAAGAGCGAAAGAATCAATTCAGAATTTTTCTACACCTATCAAGTAACAATGGAATCCGGAAGTGGAAGCTCTAAGACTAAGAAAGGCTCAGAAATGTTGGTTAGAGGAGAGGAATGGAAGGCGCCGAACTTCAGATTAGCACCAGCTATTGCAGAATCACTGGACCCTAATGGTGCCCAATCTCAAATTCCTTCAAAGGTACTTCTTGTCAATGATATAAGATCTCATTTTAAATGCTCTATTCAAGAACTTGGAAACCTAGAAATTGATAATGCCCTAGGTGAAATGAGCATAGATGGAAACCTAAAACCCGAACATAAGCATCTTGAAACAAAAGGGTTAACCCACATTTCGCACTTGCCAAGGAAATTTCAAGTTAAATGGGTTAGGTATGTACTTAGTCAAGTTCACAATGGCCAATTGTGGTTAGAGCAACCAGTGCTCATCACAAAGAAAATGATTAACAAAATTACTAGACTCCCCATACTGAGCAAAGCCAAGTCTACCAAAACCCTAGGTCGGGAGGAATTGAAGAAATTGACTCAAGCAGAATGGGATGGTAGGGGACTTAAGTTGAATACTGTAGCTGACGTCGAATTGAGATTTGGCATTCACGTCATTGCTCACAAAATCTATAGTTCAAGCCGTCCAAATAGTGTACCCTGTGAAGCTGTGGATCTGGCGTACAAAATAGTGAAGAAGAATTTAGAATTTGATTTATCAGAATTACTTTTATCCCAAGTCAATAAGAATATGGAAAGCATTAGAACCTCCAAGAACAATCCCTGCAAATTCGGTTCGCTTTTGATTTGTTTATTCTTCTATATTCAGAAATCTTTTCCATCAAAGGGATCAGTAGTATGGAGAAAAGATATACCAATTCTTTATCAGATAAACGAGTTCATTGCAGAACTAGGTGAAAATTTTGATATTATTTTGGATAACTATTTTGAAGAATTTAAGGAAAAGATGAATCATAGGTTCCGAATTCCACCCAAACTGGTTGAAGAATACAAGGAAGACATATGCTTCATGGTAGATTGCGACAAGGTATACATTCAGGCAGCCAGGCCTCGAGTAGCATGGGTGAAACCTCTTCCCTATGAGGTAAAAATTGACGAAGCCAGGGATATCATAGAAGCACTGGTGAATGAACCAGTAGACCCAAGGCAACCAATTTTTGGAACATATGATCAAGCTAAGGCCAGAATTGAGCTCCAAATTAAAATTCCTCAGGCCATTAGCAAAGGAAAGAGAAGGATAACCCAACTGAAGACGGAAGTTGGCTCTCTTATGATAACAGAAGGAAAAGGAGAAGACGAAGAAGAAGAAGAGGAAACCGAGTCAGACAAGGAAAAGGAACCTCAACAAAAGAAAGGCAAGGTGATCATCACCAAACCTAAAAGGCAAGCCTCTACAGTCTTCTCCAGGAGAACAAGACAAGGAAAGAAAGAACCTGTACTTGTTAAGCCTCCACTCACATTTGAGGATAGATTGAAGCAATTAGAAGTAGGTGCTAGCTTCACAAACTTCAAAGCATTGAAGTTTGAAACTAGAACAGAACAAGAAAAGATACAGATTGAGGAACTGGTACTGAACAAGATGGGTAAATGGAAATACTCACCAGACCAGATAGCCTCCCAGATCTCCAAAGAACTATTGGAGAGGTTGCAAATCAGATGGGAAGCTGCAACCAAAACTGTAAAAGACATCTATGAGCAGACACTGAAGAATCTCCTGCCGAGTTTCACTAATGCTGAAGTGAATGCATCACTGAAAGATCACGAAGGCAATATGATGATTAGATTCCACACCTGTTTGATACTTGTCAAAGACATTGAGCATGTGGTAAATGATGCAAAAAACATGTGGAAAAACATCTATCATCTACACAAATCCAGTGATGATACTGTTGAAATCAAGGACATTGACAACAGTGATGATGATGAAGATGATGATGATATTGAAGATATTCCAGAGGATCTTCATTCAATCATGTTAGAAGTGGAAGAAGAGGCTAAGAAAGAGTTAGAGGAAGAAGAAGCTGAAAAAGAAATGGAGGAGAAAGAAGATGAACAAGCAAAGGTGGAAGAAGATCCAGTACAAATTGCAGCTGAAGTCACTGCATCTCTTCCACACTCTCCATCCAAAACAGTTACATCAACTATGGAAATAGCTTCTACTAGTAAGTCCTCTCAGCTCTGTATACCATCTATACAAGTGCCAATCACTTCATTAACCGAGCTGCAGCCACCTTCATTAACCGAGTCTCCATCAGTCTCTGCAGTAAGTTCATCATGCACATCAACCTCTACTGCAGAATGTATAATAAGTGTACCTACAGATACTACAATTTTGACTTCTCTTAATCAAATTTTGGCAACTATTAGCTCTTCCACTCCATCCTGTATAGCAACATCAATTTTTTATACCATTTGCACATCTCTTAGTCTTCCTTTACATAGTCCTATTCCAGTCTTATTAGCCAGCCCTGCCTCATCAACTATCGTCTCAGTTCACAAGGGTCAAGATGAAGTCTTTGCTGGAAAAGCAAAAAGATACATGTTTTCCAGCAAGACACTGGATGAGGAAATTGATTTGGATAAGGACATTATCCTTCCTAAAATAGATCTTGATACAACATCAGTTGATGAAATGAGAATGCTCAGTCAGCTATTAGAGCAGAAGGCTAGGCAGAAACAGCTACGGCATGAAAGAGATCTGGAATATAGCATCATTGAGAGTGCTAAAAATATTATAACAGAGGCTATAGGTGTTGAAGTAGATTCTACTCAACACATTTTGATTCAGTTGGAAGAGGCTGTAAACAAATTCAATGAGGATACCTTCGGCCAAGAAAAAATGATTGAAAAGGCAGAGAAGAAATTTGACAATAAGGTGCTTGAGCACATTGCTCAGCATATTGCATTAAATCAGGTAGAATTGTCTACAATTTTGAATAATTTTGAGAATTCTTTTAATAATGTAACTTCACTTTTTGGAAAACTCTGTAATGTTACTAAGTATACCAAAGATAAAAAAGAAAAGTTGAATAAAATTGATGAGGATATGAAGGTTAGTGCCCAAGTGCTGCAATCTGACCTCAGTAAAAGTTCATCCCATCATCATAAAATAAGATTTTTGTCGGAGAAACAGGTAGAATTGCTGAGAGAGGAAGCAAGAATCAGGTCTACTCTCATAGATATCCACAATATGATTCTTCCTGTCATGACTTCAATGCAAAAGCATATTACTCATTCCAGAACATTGATTCATGACAACAATTTCTCAGTTGCAGATCATATGATTGAACTTTCTGCAGAAATTCAAATTGCACTCTCCTCCAGCAAAATTTTGCAAGAAAATTGGGATAAGACTTTGGCTCTTATTCTCAAGGTAAATTCAGAATTTCTCTCTCATTTTGAAATCTCAGTGTAAATATATGTTATTTGACATTATTGTCAAAAAGGGGGAGACAGAACTTAAGAACTTCAGAGCTATCCGTGCAAAGATATATGTATTGATTTGTAAATACTGTGCATATTGTATGGGGGAGACATACATTTAATAAGATCTACAATTTTGGAAACTTTTTGAAATGTATGTCAATTTCTGTACATAAACTTTGATACATAATTGTTTTTGTCACTAATGCCAAAGGGGGAGATTGTTGGCATAAAGTTATTTGCCATTAGTGACAACACTTTTCTCACAGTATTAACCGAGTAAAGAAGAACTCAATGTTAACCGAGTTCAGTCAGTTAACATAGAACTTAGTATTAACCGAGTTCAGTCGGTTAACTAAGAACTCAGCATTAACCAAGTTCGGTCGGTTAATTAAGAACTCAATATTAACCAAGTAAAGACGGATGCAGTGTTAATCGAGTTCGGTTGGTTAACATAGGACTCAGTGTTAACCGAGCTCAGTCGGTAAACAAAGAAGTTTGTTCTACCGAGTTTGTTTTGCTATTTGGCCGACTCAGTTAAATTTTGTCTACTTTTATTCAGCCGACCATTGCATGTAATTTTAACTTGGATGGTATATATATGTAATGTATTGTATCATTCTAAAGAATGCAAAAATATATGAAAAATGCAAAAATATATGAAATATGCGAAAATATATGAAGTATGTGAAGAATGTGTGCGAAAGCATGTAAGCTGAATTTTGAAGGTTTTCAGCAAGGTCAGCATTGGAGCAGAAATGTTTTATCTGTCATATCAAGGACAATCAGAGCATAGCGGATCTTATCAGCAATCAGTTGTATTCAAATCCACTATTTCATTCTAACAGGTGAATCAATTTTTATAAATCCTTTAACAGGGTAGACTTAACAGTCTTTGTACTAAATCTCCTAACAGAGTGCATACTTATGAAGTATGTTTCAAATCCTTTAACAAGGTGGATATAACAATCCTTTATGCTCCTAACAGGGCAGATCACCAGAAGTGATCATTGTATGCCTTAACCGGCTAACTTCCTACTGCAGTAAAGAAGATTTGTGGGTTTCATCCCCACCCCAGTTTTACTTTCTATTTTGGAAGGTTTCTGGGTCACCAAAATCTCTGTGTTTATGTGTTATGAATGTCTACATACTGCAGATTAGGTGATTAAATATTTTACTGGTTAATATGAATTGATTTAAGATTTTATGTTTACTGATTCACCCCTCCCCTCTCAGTAAACTGTTATATCTTGAATATTTCCAACAACTGCTACAGTCCATTTTAACTCTTTTCTATCCCCTCTTATTGTATCAATTAGGGGTGCACATATGCCACTAAAATTCTTAATAAACTTCATGTAAAAACTAACCAGACCATGAAATGATCTTACCTCAGCAACAGACCTTGGAGTAGGCCATTCCAAGATGGCTTTTACCTTCTCTAGATCCATTTTGAGACCTTCGGGTGATATAACAAACTCCAAATAGACTAACTCCCTTTTTGCAAAGATACACTTCTTCAAATTAATTAACAATTTCTCTTCCCTTAGCCTTTCAAGGACACTACGAATATGCAGTAAATGTTCTTCCAAAGTCTTGCTGAAAATTAAAATATCATCCAAATAGACAATAACAAATTTTCCCAAGAACTTCTTAAGTACCTCATTCATGAGCCGCATAAAGGTGCTTGGGGCATTCGTCAATCCAAAAGGCATGACTAACCACTCATAAAGATCCTCCTTGGTCTTGAAGGATGTTTTCCACTCATATCCTTCTCGAATCCATATCTGATGATAGCCACTCTTGAGATCTATCTTTGTGAAGTACTGAGCTCCACTCAAGCAGTCCATAGGATCATCCATCCTTGGCAAAGGAAACCGATACTTGATGGTTATCCTATTTATAGCTCGAGAATCTGTACACATCCTCCACTCTCCATCCTTCTTTGGTGCGAGTACTGCAGGTACTACACATGGACTCAAGCTCTCTCGAATCAAGCCCTTCCTCAACAACTCCTAAACCTGTCTATTTAGCTCCTCTGTTTCAGTAGGAGTCATCCTGTGAGCAGCCTTGTTAGGCAAACTAGCTCCTAGAATCAGATCTATCTGATGACTGATTTGCCTTACTAGTGGCAATCCATCTGGAACATTATCAAAGATAATATCTCCAAATTCCCCTAGTAAATATGAAACTTCAAGTGGTATTTCACTACTACCTTCTTTATCTTTCCTAGGAATCAAAGCATAGCACATATGTTGATGTTTCATGCCATCCAAAAACTTCCTTTCATCAACAAGACAAATCCTAGCACTGCTACATACCTTTTCACCTTCCTTTTTCATGGGATTCAATTTGTGGCGAACTCCATCCTTTGTCAGAGAGTATGTGTTTGCATGCCCATCATGTACTGCATGTCTATCAAACTTCCATGGTCTACCCAACAATAGATGGCAAACATCCATCGAAATAACATCACAGAGAACTTCATCATGGTAACTCCTAATTTTGAATTTCACTAAACATTGTTCACTTACCAGGACCTTATGATCATCTTTTACCCAAGCAATCTGATAGGGCTGGGGATGTTTCTCCCTCTTGAGCTTTAGCTTAGAGACCATCTCTTCTGATACCAAGTTATCAGTGCTACTACCATCAATGATCACGTCACAACATTTATCCTCACACTTGCATATGGTACAGAAAAAACTCCTCTGTTGTCCTGGTTCAATCTCACCACTTAGTAGGACTCTTTCATTTACCAAGGTCTCTCCTCTTTCTGCATCCTCTAAATGTAATGATTGGGCATCCTCATCCACATGAGCAAGCCTAGCTTGGCCCTCAACTCTCCTATCTATCCTTCCTTGTCATTGAGGGCATTTAAAGGCACGATGACCTTCTTCATTGCAATGAAAACAGGTACCACGGAAGCCTCCTCTTCCATGTCCACTTCCTCTACCTCTTCCTCTCTAATTTCCAAAGTCTTGATCATGGGAGCGGTTGAAACCCTCATTCCTCTGGTTCCTGCTAGTACCCACATCTTCATTTTTCTTTTGGGTTTCATTGCGACCTCTAGATGATCTACCGCTTCCCCTTCCTCCTTGACCACGCCCTCTTTGTCTTCCTTCAAACCTTTTATTCAGCTTCTCTTCAGCTCATAGGGTAAATTGGTATGCCTCTTCAACGCTGGTCATTGTTACCAAACTTAATTCCTCTTGGATGCTAGGTCGCAACCCACTGATATAACGAGAAACCTTCTCCTTATTTGCTTCTACATGCCCTGCTCTAATCAAGAGTCGGTAAAATTCCTCTATATATTCTTGGACTGATCTTCCTGCTTGCTTTAACCCATGCATCTTCTTAAACAAATCAAGCTCGTAGTCTACAAGAATGAACTGCTTCTTCAATTTGTCCACCATGCGATCCCATCTTGTGATCTTCTCCTTTCCTCTTCTGTTTCTTTCCAATTGAACCTCTTGCCACCAGATTTTGGCATGGCCTTTCAGTTTGGCCTTTGCAAACTTAACCCTATCTGGGTCCCTGATATCCTCATACTCAAAGTATTCTTCCAGTTCATTGATCCAATCGATCAACTCATCTGGTTTCAGATTTCCTGAAAATACACCCACTTCAATTGTAGGTCTTTTCCCAAACTTAGTAATGGCCCTAAAAAGCCTTTCCTCTGCATGATTCAGAACTTCCCCGTCAAATTCCCCTTTTGGTCCAACTTCATCTTCTTCGTTGTCATCTTCACTTTCATCACCTACGGCCACAATTGCTCCTCCTGCACTGCTTGTACCTGCCTTTGGAGGGCTCTAACCTCCTTAGGATTAATAGCTCTGGCCCTTCCACCATGCTCTCTTCGTGGAGGCATCTTCTTAACTCCAACCCACAACCACACAGTCCTGGTGCAAACTGCCTCACAGTCGGTGCTCTGTCTACACACTCAAGAAAACCAGCTCTGATACCACTTGATGGGGTCACAACCCAAGAACAAAATGGACACAAAAAAAAAAGGGAAATTGTATTAACTAAAAAATAAGCTAGTACATTTAGTACAGAGAAAATAAACTTCAAAACATGCCCTAAGGGCTTATAATAGCATACATGTGGAGATAATTTCTCCTTTCAGTACCTCCTCTCAAACTCCACTCCGAATTGCCTTTTACAACACCAAAAATCTTCTTAAATAGACCCCAGAGGGTTAAGGACTAGGAGTACATTCTAGAAAGTGCTAGTAGGCATCCACCGACCAAATAGAAGGTTCTAGAAGCTACGTTAGAAGTCGACGTAAATCTAGAAGAATCTAGAAACGGTAGCCAAACTTCCGGGAGGCATAACTTTTGAACCGTAGCTCCGATTGACAAACTGTTTACATTTTTGGAAAGCTCTCAAAGCACTCTATAGCCCTATGGACAGCTTTTCTCGTCCCCCATTTTTCAGCCCTTTTTGAGGTCATTTAATGCCCCTAACCTGACTTTGAAGCATTCTTAGGAGGTCTCCAAAACTCAAAAAACTGCAATAACTTTCAAACCGTGGAGTCTTTTGACCTGATTCTTTTTTTGGAATGCTCTAAATCACAATTACATTCATCTGGCCAATTCACACCTTCTAGTTTACCAAAATGATGGCCCAATTACATGCTCCTATTTTTTTGGGATTTTCTAGCGCACTGATAGTGGAACTGTGAGAGTTGGAACCTTTATTTGACCCAAATGGGTATCCAAAAATGAAAACACATGAAATAGAAACTAAGTCTAAGTATATTTTTTTGGGTGACACAGGATTGCCCTTATACCTCTAGATGCTCCTGCATTAGCATATTGGTGTTGACATTGATTGTTATTGAGTCAAAATATCTATACCAGCACTTTGTTAGTATTGGATAATGTTTGATAGGTTTTAGAGTTCTGATGTAAATTATACTTATCCTAAAACTATGTACTTGGTCCCATTTAGTTTTTTCAGTTATCAATGCACCTATTAAAGATAGTTGGTACATGGTGATTATTACGGCTATGAAGTATGCATTCATATGTTTGTGGTAGATGAGAAATTGTAAACATCATCAGATATGGTTTGGTACATTGGCTACAATAGATTATTGTTCACAAGTTCATTAGTTATATCAAAGATCTTAGGTTTCCATCTTTTGGTCTTGGTTGTTACATTCCTACAACATTGATAATCATGAGAAATATTTTAATATCTTCATTATAACCTATAGATCCTAGTATAATGTGGTAGTTTTTAAATTTTAGATTTATGTTTGATACTTGAAATTAAATGTAATATTATAATTATTACATCAATAACATCATACTTTTTTTTACGAAGCCAACATGTGTGTGTGTGTGTGTGTGTGTGTGGAAACCAATATAAAATTTAAGGAATAACTTTTTGTAACCAAGTGGGGTAGTTGAATTGTGTCATGAATGTGTGTAGTGATAAATGTGATGTAAGTGCGAAGTTTCTAAAAAACATTGATTTGAAGAGGTATAGATAGTAGTAGACTGTATTGCAGAGGTTTGACAAACATAGTCTATGGTGGTTATACTTTCCACTTCTCGTGATATCTATAAACCCATTGACAATGAGTCATACTATAAATACCAAGGGCATAACCAATCTGATAGTGAAGCCTATTGACAATACCCCTTGTAGTGAACATTTCTAATAGTTATTTGTTGCTATAAAAATCACTTGAACTAGTGTCACCTTAGCAAGTGTTTTCATTTCATGAGAATTAGCTTCTCCTTGGTATTTCCCAAATTGGGTTTTCCATGTAAGCCCTAGTGTTGATTATATTAATGTTTCTATGCTTTCATGGTTATCTATGTTATGGTGATTTATTGTACTTTAACAAATAGATCTTAACTGTGGATTGATGGTTGCTAAGTATTTATTGATAGTTGAAAAGTATTAATGAGCACATGAGAATAATTGGTTTAACCCCCTCTTAATTATTTGACCTATTCAACACAACCTTCAATAATGCTACCATCAATTAAAACACATCACCGACAAAAGAAACCTAAACAAGATTTCTTCATGCATTAAGGAACTAAGATGGATTGGTACATAATAAATTTAAAATGTAACCAAGTAAAATGACTTTCTATTTTTATCAAGGGAGGGAGGGAGGGTCACACACACACACTCACACACAAGTAAACATAAAATGTTGTGTTACACTTTACACAACTGAATTTAAGTGTTTTTATCCAAAAAATAGATTTATTCAAACATATGGTCTAGCTAGACTCATTCTAATAGAGTTAGATACATGTCTCAACTTTTCTAATTGGCAAGTTTATTGGATGCATATTTTAGATAACTTTAGGTCCAACTATCAGTACAAAGAAAATTATTTAAAAAAATGAGTTTTAAATAGCTCCCACTCATTTTGGTAATTTTTTAAAATATAAAAGTACCTTTTATAGATCTATAAGTGAACTTTACTAAAACTATATCTTTTTAGTATTTTAATTTTTTTATAGGTAATGGACTAGAGCCTAGATTGGTTATTATTATTTGTTCAAATTAATTATTATGATGTGATAAACTCCAGTAGACATGAACTCGAAACCTTCTCATATGAGAGACTCACAAATTACTGTTGTGCTCTAAGCTTTGTCTATTTTAATTACTTTTTATTATTTCATGTTTTATTTTTCTATGAAATCAATCATCACCACAAAATATACGGTTGATAATCTTGTCATGAAAAAAAGGTCAAATTTATTTAATTTTTTTTAAAAGGAAAAATGTGGGGTCAATGGAAAGAGGGGTTATTTTAGTAGGGGAAAATGTTAATTTTATATTTACATATACGTTTATAAAAATAGTGAAAAAATAAATTTAAAGTTTCAAGTTATCTATCAAATAAAATAAAATAGGACAAAAATGGAATATATATATATATATATATATATATATATATATATATATATATATATATATATATATATATAAAGTTTGAAGGAGATGGAACTTCAATTTCAATATTTCATTAACAACTAAATTCAAAACCTTATTCTATTAAAATCTACATTTCTATGATTTTTTTAATTTTTAACAATAATTAAAATATAAATTAGATTAAAAAAAAACATTTCATTAGTTTACATCAATAAAAAAATTTCAACATATTTCACCCCACACACACAAAGACATAATGTATAATTTTGAGCTAAAAGTCTTATCTAATTCTAAGCTTTAATAAATTTAATATTGAATAGTAAAATTCAATTTTGTGAAATTCATAATTTATAATTTTTATAACTAGACATGAAATTATTTTATTATAAATTCATTTTATATATTTATTATAAATCTTAAGTACTTTTGCAACTTAAAACAAATTTAGTAGTAGGTAGTTTCATTTTTTACTATTTAAATATTGTAATTTTGAGGCCAAGGTTTCAATGGGTCCTTTTAATGCTCATTATTGATTATGATTGAACTTATATTTTCAACAAATTCTTCATTTAAAAATAACAACATTGTTTTCAACTATTGTAAACAAAGACCAAAACGTCAAATAAGCACCTCTACACCTCTATAAGTGAACTCATAGATTAAGGGATTTTCCCCTTAATGTGTTCAAACCAAATCCATGACCTGATTTATTCAATTCTTCATGGAGTAACTAGTTGACATTTAAAATTTGTATTTCTCTTTAAATAAAAATATTTTATTTCTTTATAACCAAACCAACCGCTCCTACATAATATTAATACTAAATCATCCTAGGTAGCATGTTGATATGTCTATATACAACATTCCATTTGATGACTTTTTCGAATATGGAGCTTCAAATAGTCATATATATTTAGAATCTGCATATAATTTTGTATAGGGTTTCATATTAAGTTTTAGCATTGTTTGTCTTAAACTCTTCATGGAGTAACTAGTTGACATTTAAAATTTGTATTGCTCTTTAAATAAAAATATTTTATTTCTTTATAACCAAACCAATCACCCCTACATAATATTAATACTAAATCATTCTAGGTGGCATGTCGATATGTATATATACACCATTTGATTTGATGACTTTTTTGAATATGGACTTTGGTATAGGGTTTCATATTAAGGTTTAGTGTTGTGTCAGGCCTCGCCCCGACCCATCGTAGCATAGTGATGCATTACTCTTATTTTGTTATCCGCGACTCAAGATGTTGAGACATTATCTGATGCTTAGAACATATTTTATTATTTCATGTTGTGTGATATTATTTCCAGATATATTTGATGATTGTCATTTAATGTTCATGTATATGTATGTTGACGAAATCAGTAGATGTAGGATTGAGATTTGATTTACGATATTTCAAATGGTTAAGAATTATGAAGGGAGAAGAAACTTTATTAATGTATGTTTTAAATTATGAAAATTTCTGATACATATACGTTTATATACATGTGATTTTACGGGACTACTGATGTGTGCAATGAGTGTGCAGATATTTAGCCGAGAAACCCTATGAAGGAACAAAATTGATCTCCATGTGCTAAAATTTGGAAACCCTATTGTTCATAATTATGCTCTTTCAGTGTCGCTTGACACTCGTAAAATGTTTATGTGCTTAATTTGCTAGTTAGAGTTGTTAGATAGACCTATTTTATTCCTAGATTTTATTTTGTCTCTAAACCTCTTTCCTAAGGCTTTTAACATGTTTTTATTCTAACCAAAGGGTATGGGTATGGATTAGGGGTCTTTTCCAACCCCTAAGCCCCTAGCTTTGACTTTTGAGGGCACTCAAAAAGTCCCTTTTTGCCTTTGTGCGAAAATTGCAAGTGGTTGTCATGAGTTGTCTTACCCCACGTCCTCTTAGGGTTTAACCATGGTGTAGGTTGAGTTAGGAGTTTCTAGTGTGGCTAGTGGGTGGAAATAGTTATTGCTCCTTTTTGGGTGGTTGAGTTGGAGGCTTATTTAGAGGCCTCCCCTGGTCTAGTGGTTTTGTTACCCAATCTCTACATTTAGAGAAGATTTCTTGAAGCTTGAAGGAAGGAGGGATACTCTACTCAAATTGGTTCATTGCCATTACCTCTTTGTGAAGGTAGGAAACTCCCATCTCCCTTATTCAGTTTTTATGTTTTGTTTCATGTTCTTGTTAGCTTGTTGTTGTTTTACTGTTGTATGTTGTGGGTATGTTGGGAAGATTTGTAAACCTTGTTATTTTGGTTGTTTTCCTTTCTTGTTTATGTTTGCAATTTTGAGTTTCCTTGCATGGGTGTTTTGTTATTACTCACCCTAGGAGAGGGCAGAAGTGACCAATTTTGGGAGAGGTTTGTTTAGTTGGACTCCAACTTGTGTAGAGTCTCTTCTCAGGATGAGAAGAGGGATAAAGGGTAGGGTGTTATGGGCCCCTACCCGTCAACACAAACCTGGTATGAGTATGGCAAGTTTAAATGGAAGAACGAAAGTTCTTAGTTATTGGCCCCGATTGGGCATCTGAATTGGTGTTGTGCTTGACTTCTCCAGTTAGAAGAATCCACCTCTCCCTAGTCTTGATTCACTGTGAATCTTATTGTGTAAACCATGTATGATTATGCATGCTTGACGTACTTTTGGTTCTGCTTGGTTGTCACCCGATTAGTTATTGGTTTCCTCCATGGTTCTTGAAATGAGATTCAGAAGACATTACAAACTCCTTGATTATGATCATGAAGAAAATTTGATAAAATTATTGAAAATTTGGATTGAGATCCTATTGTAAATTGTATTTTTTTTTAAACCCTATTATATATGGCTACAAAGCCGGGTTTTCTTCCTGATTCTTTCCCGGCTGAGCCTTGAATCAGGTTGATAATAAAATAAGTGATTGAGTAAATTTACTTCTCTTAAATTTTTTGTATTCTATGTTGTCATATGAATGTGTATCAAAGATAAGATGCAACAATGATGTTCAATTATACAAGATTCAATTTGTGATGTGTGGTGATGCCTCTATTCATATGGACTGTAGAGAGGGATGTTGCTAATCCATGTAAATGTATGGTGTCTTTATCAAGTTTGAAATGATTTAGTTTATGTAAGGTTGTGTTGAAAGTGAATTTGCAAGAACATGAAGGAAAGACTTACGTCAAGAGATCCAAGCTAAAATTGAAACATGATAGAGAAATAACTTTGTGTATTTTGATACTCCCTTCAAAAAGGAATGGAGCATTATCATTTTGATCTCTTATTTTCTCAATTGCCTTAAGACTAGTTTCATCACTATGTTATTTCAATTTTGCTCCATTAGTTATAATAGATAGTTAAACGAATATGTAGATGATTTTTCATGTAATGTAGGTATCATTGAAATACATGGCATTTGAGGTTCATGAAAGTTATTAAGCAGGAATTCATAAGAAATTTACGTAGATTTTGATGATCTTACACTAGTTGATTTGTTGAGCATAATGCATAAAAAGGTGGTAGATTAATATCATTATGAATTAAAACACCAATTCTATAAGACTATATAGTAAGACCTTAACCATCAAATAAGTTTCAAATTGCATATAAAAGAGGCCTGTAGAAGCACATTTTCATTCTGGAAATTGTATGGGAAACTCAAAATTTGTTGATGCCATTACAGTCTATTAAAATATTCACATCAAAATAAAATAAAATAAAATCTAAAACCAAATTCTATGCATTATGGTAAAAATAATATAGTTGTAGTAGATATCCTTAATATCCTAATACTCACCTATAATTACTTTAGCATTGAATGTTTGGAGCAAGTCAAACTGTCATCCCTCATGATGATGTCACCATGTCCCATCACTATCTTCCTCCAAATTGGGCGCTCAGATTGGAGGGAAGGCATTAAAGTTTTGAGCTTTAAAAAAATATATATATACAAAATTTTGCAAGAGATTCTATCCTGCATCCGTCCACTTGCTATCCACTTAAATCACTTGAGTTGAGGGAAGGTGGGGAAGTCTGTCACGCCTCCCTTGGGCAGAGCGCTGTCCCAAGGATAGCGCTTGGGAAGCGCTCCTTGGGAAGCGCTTGCCCAAGTGGGGCATAGGGTTAGTGTAGGATGGGTTAGGAAGTAAGTTAGTTATTAGTGTTAGTTGGTTTTTTTTTTTAGTTTAGTTTATGTGTAGTTTATTTTGCTTTACTAATTATTAATAATGTTGGTTAGTTTCTACTTTGTTATTAGTTTTAGTTAGTAGTTATAGGTTTGTTTAATTTCTAAATTAATTTAGTTTTAATTTAAGTAAAGTTAGTTAGTTTAAACTGTAACTAAGTTGTATTTAGTAGTATATATTATGTTTTTTTAGTTACTTATGTTATTGATTAATTTGTAGTTACTTTTAATTAGTTAATTTTAAAAGTAATTTAAGAATGTTAGTATGTTATTTTTATAAAAATGTTGTAAAGTTTGCATTAAAATTAGTTTCGAATGTAATTAAGTTTGGTTAACAATGTTAGTAAGTCATTTAAAATTTATTTAAGTTTTAAGTTAGTTATTGTTTTGTTATTTGTTAATTATTCTAGTTAGTTGTTATTTGAATATAGTTTTGTTTAATTTTGCATATGTAATTTAATTGATTTTACCATTAATGTTAATTTAATCTAATAACGAAGTTTCAAAATTTTAACGATGTTATCGTCCTCTTGTTTCAAAAGAGTTGTGTGTTTTTGCCCACGTAGTTTGGGCATGACACGTTGTTTGTCTTAAATTCTTCATGGAGTAACTAGTTGACATTTAAATTTTGTATTGCTCTTTAAAAATATATATTTTATTTCTTTATAACTAAACCAACCACTCCTATATAATATTAATACTAAATCATCCTAGGTGGCATGTCAATATGTATATATACAACATTCAATTTGATGACTTTTTCGAATATGGAGCTTCAAATAGTCATATATATTTAGAATCTACATATAATTTTGTATAGGGTTTCATATTAAGGTTTAGCATTGTCAGTCTTAAATTCTTCATGGAGTAGCTAGTTGACATTTAATACTTGTATTGCTCTTAAAAAAATATAAAATTATTTCTTTATAACCAAACCAACCGTGCCTACATAATATTGATACTAAATCATCTTAGGTAACATGTTGATATGTATATATACAACATTCAATTTGATGACTTTTTCAAATATGGAGCTTCAAATAGTCATTTATATTTAGAATCTACATATAATTTTGTATTAGGGTTTCATATTAAGGTTTAGCATTGCTTGTCTTCTTACATTTTTGGGCTTCATGCCTTTCTCTCTTTATATGTTAACTCTTTTAATATTAATATGTAATATATTTTATTTATCTTTTGTTTAAAAAAATGCTTAAATACAACAATAAATGAGTATCAAATTCAAATAAATAGAAAACTTAATAATTTAAATTTATTATTGTTTTTTAAGAAAAAGTCTATTAGACTAATATATTATAATATATAAGTCAATGACTTACAAATTATAGTATTGAAATTTTACAATTTACAAACTAAGTACATAAATATTATTATTATCAATATTATGCACAAAAGTTCAATGCACCTCGTGATAAATGATACACAACCCTTTTCCATTATTATGCTCTATATCAAACTTAAATTTCATGAAGAAGTGCTTAAAGATAAGAACAAGTTTAGACTAGAAAATATTTCAAGATAAGAAAACTTATATTATAAAATCATTATTTCATTTCCATAACCAAATAAAACATTCTTATATAAAAATTATGGACCATAGATATCTATAAGAGCTGAGATAAGTGTCACAAATACAATGAAATCTTTATGTCATCTTTACAACCAAATACAAATTCTTTGATAATAATTTGAAACCATAGATATGTTAAAAAAAAACAGACTTAACTAAGCTGAGCTCAACAAGAAATCATTAAATGCAATCAGTCATTGTCATCTTCTCAACCAAATAAAACACTCCTACATAATATAAAAATCAAATTTGAACAAACACCCACAATTTCTCTTTAACTTTTACAAGTAAAATAACAAATTAATTCAATTAAATTATCAGCTTTTACATTAAAAAATAACACTTATTTTCTACACTTTAAGAAAAAAGTTATGCCATACCCATTACTACACATTGAAAAAGAAAAATTAAGTGGACCTCTCTAATGATGAACCATCTCTTTCATGGAAACTTTTTGTCAATCCATGAGAACTATTAATGGTTTGGAGGATCCAAATGCATTTGTTTAGATAGGAAGGTTCTACCAAACATGTATCCAACTTCCTCTATATTTCACATCACTCTTGTCAAATCCAACAATCATTGCTCAAGAGAAACAAATGTTGTGTTTCAATTTGTCTTTGCTGTTATTTCTGTATTGACTGTTTGAGATGTAAAATATTGGCCTTATTCTAAAAACTCTCCATCCCATTTCCATAATTATGACTGTTTGAGATGTGACTCTCAATAGGTGTTTAAAATGGTAACGTGTAATCTCTCATATTACCATTACTGTAATGGGGGATTTTTCTAAGTTTTGGCTCTATTCTGATGAGATAATTTTTTTCATTTGTGGTAATGATGTTTTTGGTATAGAGGTTGATAAACAAATTCATCTTTTTTTTGTTTTGAAACATTTTAAAGATTTAGATTCTAGTTGTAAGTTTTATTATTTGTAATATTATTTCAGTTTAATGGGTGTTAGAAATGACTTGAATTCTAGCATCTTAGTATTCCTTTAGATTGATTAATGATGTGTAAGTTTGATTTTTTTTTAAAAGTTTTTTATTTTAAAATTGGGCTTATTTCTATCTTTTAGCTAGTTATTGTAAATTGATTAAATTGTGTGTAATTACAAATTGTACAATGTTATTAGGATGTTATGTAAAAGAATGTGTTTTTATGCATTTATACCTACTAAAATATGTTAAGTTATCATGTTGAAATATTCGTAGGAGAGTATCATCGCAACATCATATAATAAAGGGTGTGCCTTTATGCATTTCTACCTATTAAGACCTACTAAGCTATCAATAAGAAAAATTCGTAGGAGAGAATCAAAGCAACATCATATTGCCTTGATGTATTTTTACCTATCAAGGCACACTAAGCTATCATTAAGAAGCAATTGCAGGAGAAGAACATAACAACATTGTACAATAATATAACTACATTATCAATTTATATCATCATCTTAGGCTTACTTCTCGAGCTCTAACTATTTGTCCATGGCCATTAAATTGGCACACCTAAGCTTTTTCTAAAGGATGATAATAATGACAGGTTCATCAATAGTGTCATGAGACACGACCCCTTTTTTAAAATAGGTATATCAAGCTAAGATGCACATTTAATATTTGTCAATGTTCTATATCTCACAATAATTTTCACGCAACTTCTATATGCACAAAATTCATGTTTGATCGAGACTTAAATATGTCATTTGAAAACAAAGTGTAGATGTAAAAAAATTACTAGATGTTTGAACTTGATATCTATAATGAGAAGAAGCTTGGGCATTATTGGAACTAAAAGATATTGATTTTATTTGTTTTGAAAACTCTTTTTTTTTTACTTTACAAGAATGACCAACAAGTGGAGATTTGACATGACATTCATTCATAAGTCCCTTTAATAAAGTCAATGGTTTTAGAGTATTGTAATGTCACAATTTGTTTCCTCTATACCAATTAAATAGGTAATCTTTTTCCATGGTGTAATTTGACCTCAAAAATAAAATTTAAAAAAAATATAATATTGACATAGTGGAGAACCCTTAACTAATATCAAATAATGCTAAACCATGCCTAATAACAAAAAAAATTAATCTTGCATATCATGCCATTTTTAGGAATCATGTTTATCGGACTGAATTAGTTAAGTCTAAAAATAGTATTTACAGTTAGAGGGGTAGTTAAAAAAGAAATGGGAGGAGTTCTTGTGTAGTGCCTGCCCTCATTTACATTTTTCTAGATACGTTGTTGCTATCAAAGCCAAACTCTATTAGGTCAATTTTATGTTGATGGTTAGAATCATTGTCTTGAGACTATTAGATATTTTTCTATGGATTCAATGATATATGATGAGATTACTTAGACTCTACATTTCATGTATGCATGAGGATTATTACATTATTTTTTGTTATTGATGATGATTAGTTAGATGGTTTATTATCACATGTGTTTTCTTATGGATACTTACCCCATACTTGCATGTGTATGGTGTGCGTGTTTGTTTTCTTTATGTATGGCATTTCTGATGTGGTTAAGGAAGGGAGTCGTAGTCGCCTGCTAGTCGGGATCTACATGATGCACCACTTCCTACCATTGCCTGTTTAGCTTAGCATATATATGTATTTTATGTACATGCATGGATTTTATGGAGGTTGCAAGTACTGGGTATCGACTTCCCTGAATTGCCAGGATGAGCATACCCTATTGCACTATCTCAATGGTAACAGAAGGGAGACAAGTTCTCAAGTCCAAATTCTAAAACCTTAAACCATTTGTCCTAGAAAGGTAGGACAAGTATCTGAGATGTTTTACCCTCCGAATGTGTTGGATGACATAATTCGTGATTTTAACCCCTTAGACTGATTTTGTATGGATTGTTCTATGATGGACTTTCATATTTTATTTTGGAGGTCTTTGGTGAATATCCTATTAAATTAAGTAATAATTTAATTATTTTTGGGGAAAATTAATATAATGTTATGATATTTTGATATTTTGATTTTAATTAATTAAGTGGGAAATTAATTGAGTAAAAGAATTAAATAAAAGAAATTAAAATTATTAATAATAAAAATAATAATAAAATAATAAATAAATAATAATAATAGAAATAATAAAAGAATTAAAATAAAAGTTATAAGTCTACCTAGGAGTAAGCGCACCCCTTGATTGCACATATGTCTACAACACAAGAGTTAGCGCACAAATTAAGCACATGGTGTCTACAACCTTGTGACTCATCTAGAAGGTTGGAAAAGACTCGTGCTTAGTTGTCAACACTTATCTCATCTTCTGGTTCTTTCTAGAGACATTCTAGGTGCTTCCTAAGAGTTTTATTATATTCAGGCACTCCTAGAAGCTCGGGGAGTGTGTTTGGAGGACCTAGGGACGTTGGAGAAGGAAGGAGCTTGCTCTGAAGATTCTGAGGAGAAGTGATTTAGCATTAGTGTCCAAGTAGACACTTGTGATTTTTGCATATGATATTTCACTTCTTGCACTTCCTGTCTTCTTCGTGTCTTCTGAATGTTTTCTGAGAATTTTATGTGTTGAATATTTTAAGAGGAAACTGCACCATGTGTAGATCTGAGTAATTTAATAGGCTAGGTTTTAATTGATAAATAGAATGAAGAAAGTATACGGTATTCTTTCATCTGAATAACCCGTGCACATCCTTCAGAAATATACTTGAATATATATATATATATATATATATATATATATATATATATATATACATACATACATATACAAGTAAATATATATACATAAATATATATACATACATATACATATACATACATACATATATATGTACGTGTATTTAGCTCTGAAAATTCTATTAAATTGTTGATATTAAATCATTTGTATTGAAAACGTTTGAAAATGTTTTATTAAAAAAAAAATTAAAAAAATTATATTGGGGAGGGGTGGGTTTACCCTCCCCCTACCCCCACCTTCCATCATACCCTTACGGTCGACAGTCGCTCGTACTGTTATCGCAGGTACCGTGACTGCCATCTCAGGCCTAGGATAGGGTACAAGGCCGCATGACCCTTTTTAAAAGAGAGCCGACAGTGATTACAATCACTTATATATATATTGCGCAGTTATGACTCATATTCAGGGTTTTAAATTATGTTATATTTTTAAAAAAAAAATTTTAATGATATATGTGATTAGGGATATTTCGAATTTGTTAGGTATTAACATTGTTAAATATTAATAACTTTTAAATATTAATTATTATATTATAAATAAAATTTTATTAATAGATTATTTCTTTAAATAATTAATCATTTTATATTATTTTAGTCTAATATTATAAATCTAATTTAATCAGATTTAAATGAAGGATACATAAATGAGGATGAATTGTATTTGTTTACATTGAATTTTCTATGTGTCCTATTGGAACATGATGGGTTTTTTTTTTTAAATATTGTATATATAATATACTCTTAGAAACATCTTAAAATATTGATTTAATGGGTTATGGGGAAAATGCTTTTATCTATCAAACAAATACAAGGGTTAGGTAAAATGTACAAATTTCTCCACTCAATATCTAAATTTGAAAATGAAAACTGAAACCCCACACCTAATTCAACTATGTGATTCTAGCAAACCCAAACATGTGCTCGTATTTTGTGTTTTCTCTATGTTATCTATTTTGGGTTTTTGAGTTGACTAGATTGTGTTGACCAGTTATAGGATGTCTACCAGAGGCTTGGGGGTTATGATTTGTGATGTCATGAGGATGTCTTTTGATTTTGATCTTTTTAAACCCAACCATGGTTATGAGATGGTATGCTTATTGATATTGTTTCCAGTCTTCTTGTGTAAGCTGTGACATCTATAACCATTTATGAGTTATCGATCAATTGTATTTGGATTACTTTCTAGTCACCTTGATGGGATTGAATTGTTTATCTGATCTTGATGATGTCATGTTGTGACATGTTTTAACTTGACCATTTTGGAGTCTTCAATCAGTATTACTTTGAGATACTTTTTGTTTGCTTGTTGAGAAGCAATGGATATAGTGATTATTAGTGATACCTTTAGTTGCCAATAGAGAATTGTTGTGGTCATGATTATCAATGGATGCTTTTCAGTTGCTCATGGATATTTGATGCTCTTATTGTGGATTATTTTTTGGTATTTTTTTTCTAGTCGCTTGTATAGGACTATGGTGATTTTGTGATTTATGATTCCATGAGCCTAGGGTAGGTTATCTACATGTAGTGTTGAGAAGTGGCATGCAATGGGGGCCGGGGCCCTAAGTGGCTGCCAAGGTAACTCATTGTAAGTTGTTTAATAAGTGAAAACATTACACCTAATATTGACTTAAATGAACCTAATTAAGATAATTATTTGTTCTCGCCCATGCCTCAAGTGCTAGTACAGACTAGGATGGGAGTAGAGAGAATGCTTGGTTGCGACCTTGCATTCCATAGTATGCCTCATCAATATGAGAGGATACTAGTGGTCTCATAGGGATTACTAGGGGGCTAGGGTCTATAGAGAGACTACCAGGGTAACTCTAGCATGATCCGTGCGATGACACTTTCCTGCTTACATAGTAGGTTTCCTATATGTCTTTGTTTGCCTCTGGGATTAGATGTCAGTTTATGATTGGAACCTTTGAGTTAGTATACTTTTAGGTTTTTTGGACTTAGAGAGTATTTGTACTATGTGATTTGATAGTCTGTTTGGGACTTGAAATTATCTCCTTAACACAGTGGGAGTGGGCCATTTAGGTTCCACGTGGTCGGGTGGTAGTGCTTTTTCACTCTTACCATTTGAGATCCTTCTGAGACATCGTGGCTAATGCATTCTTTGTTGGCATCTATCTTCACTCTGTTCATGGATTATGATGATGGACATGTATCCTTATATTGATGATTAACATATGATAGATGATGTTGTTTACTTATCTTATGCTTTACTTTGCATGATTAGATTTCCTATGCACAAGTTTTAGTAAGTTAGATTCTTTCTGCATATGATGTAGTATGTTTTAGGAGTGACATTCCTACTATGATAATACCGATGATCTCTTCGGTGACTTGGGATATTACGCACGGAGGGATGGCTAGGGCCCACGATGGTCTAATGAAGCTATTTATGGTTGGGAGGAACCATGCACTTAGATAATTATGTGTTAGGATTTATGGCTATCTTTTACAATGGATGTTTATATCTTCTATGGTATTTAGTTTCATTTACTCTTAGGATGATGTACTTTATTTCACATATGTATATTCTTTTATGTCTTTCATACCCTGTGACATGTACAGTGGATGATTGAGTATTCTGAAATGTAATTTACTAAGGGACATTTGGAACCAAAGTATATTGTTTTAAAAAAAATTGGACTTTTCATTATTATTTCATGTGGATGTGATATTAGATGGAATTAATATTAGTTGATTTAATTGTGATTCAACATTAAGGGATCCTAGAAGAATGTAACCTGTTATGTATGTTTATGTTTACTTTCAGTTGAATGTTTTTTATTGCTTCCGCTATTGTGTGCATGATGTAAATGGTTTAACTTTCATATTTCAAAAAAAAAAAATTCTACTAAACTTAGTGAAACTCTAGGTTAATTCTTTGGATCCCTTGACGGGGTGTTACATCTTGAACATATACAAAAAAACTCAAGGTAGTGGGGAACAGAAGGAAGGGATTTGGAAGCAATTTTGGTATGAAATTTACCAACAAAAATTAACACCAATGGGCAACACCATGGAGGATGGAGGTGGATGGTGGGCTAGAAATGGTAGAAAGATTGAAAAAAAAAAGAGAGGCTAGGATACGAGTGTTGAAAACCAAAACAATCCAAGTTCCTTTTCTTCTTTGTGCTATTATTGATTTGCTTGTCTTAAAAGTTGGAGCTATATTCAATGAGAATGCTAGAAATTATGGCTAGAACATTTTTTGTGTTTTGATTGAGAACTTGTCTCAATGAAAGATCTCCCATTTGTTAAATCTTAAGAAAATAAATTCTCTTTCCATCTAGAAACCTATGATGTGCATGTGATTGTTTTCCCTATTAGGTTGCAAACCATCTTCTCAAGTCATCGTTTCATATGTAGTGAACTAGCATGTAACTATTTCTTCCTTGATAAAAAAAGTTTGTTTGTGTTAGGAGTGGAGCAATAATATAGGCTTATGTGAATTCTTTTATTTGAGAATCTGAATTTGTATTCTACCATAAATGCAAGGAAGAGCAACATCATGAGGCCTAAAGATATACGGCTTGCAAGATTGTTTCACCATATAAGGTCTTAAGACTAAGGATGGTTGTTGTTATGAACACTCTTATTCAATATCTATTTCAATCTTAACACTACTGAAAGTTTGAAATTTAGGGTTTGTGATACTGGCTTTATTAGGTTTCCATTCGCTATGGAAATGGCAATTGGAAGAGATTGAAGATATGATCTTTATTTCTTGAATGCATATTTCATTTTGACCTTGGTTTCTCTAAATGTTGATGTTTGGACTGGTATTCAGCTCAAGGTTTTTCATGCAAGAATACTTCAAAATCCTTCAAAATGTTTTGCTTCAGCTTACTCTTACCATTCTTTCTGCTGCTTTGTAGAGAATTTGGCTTCATTTTCTTTTAAATGTGTTTAATGTTTACTTTGTATCCATGGCTACTACTTCTAAGTTTTCTATACTTTTGGGGCTGTGGATATCCATGAAATTTGTGGGTATTGAATGTTTCTATTTCTTTATAGCAGGCCAATCTACTCTTGATTTTGTTAGAATATAACATGTTCTTAAAAAGCATTTTAGATCCATATAATTCCCAAAGGCCGTGTTTAGATTAACTCAATAGGGCTGCTACAGATGGAGGAATTCTCACCAGTATTTGTATCACAAATTTCAGGAACTCTTCTCATCTAAAATCCTCGCATGACCTAAATCATTGGTAGATATAACCATGAAAATGGTATTAACAACTTTGCGAGAAGTGTACGAAGTAGGAAAAAATGATAGAGAATTATATTTAGAAATGATTATTTGCAATTTTAAGGGTTTTGTTAGTATGCTTTGTTGTGTGTGGTTTTTAATAGCTTTATAAACACTTTGTAAACCTATTCATTATTTATTTTATTATTCTTTTTGTACATATTGTTAGTCTCAAATTGGTTTTGACATTTGAGTGTCAACACACTTAACCAATTCTTCAGTTAATGCTGATTCTAATATAGAAGCTGAGCTACAGTGTATGCCGAGCCAAAGAATTCAATAGGTGCCAAGTAAACTTCAGGTGCTGAGTAATCTTTAGGTGCTGAGTAAAGTTTAAGTGCTAAGCAAAGTATACGTGTCGAGTCACTATAGATGCCAAGTGAAACAAAATTACTATAGGAGCTAAGTGAGCCAATTTTTCTATATGTGTCAAGCATCAACAACTAGTGTGTGCCGAGTAACACAAAAATTAGCATATGAATTTGTGCCTTCACAAATTTAAATGTAAACCATTTTTGGAGCTGACATGGAATGAATCTCAAAGGATCTCAAAGATAATAATGAATCTTTCACATTACCAATGAAATCAACATGCAACCAATAAGAAAAATGGAGAAGACATGCAATCAATAGGAAAAGTGCAAGCAATGAGTAGGAAACAAAAATTTAATATTGATCATAGATTCATACCTAACCCTAAGTCTTCGAAATCTTTAAAAGAAGGACGAAGCCCTATTATGAAAAGAGAGGATGTATAGAAGAAGTGTATGGGTGAAATATAGCAAAGTGCAGAAGGGTAAATTACTTAGTGGAGAATAGAGTAGCATTAAAGAATCCAATTATTGAAGAACAAAGTATTAGAACCACGCAGAGTAACATATTAGATCAAGCAAGGATTAGATCAACAAGAGCAAAACAAGGATCTAGAATCAGCAATTGAAGATTGCAAAGCTAACAAGTCAAAGGCTTTCTAATACTCTCTAGCAATTGTATTAGATATGGAAATCCTATGGACTTAGGTTGGCCTAGTAGCCATTTGTAAATCCTTTAACAAGGTGGCATTCCAAGTGAATTTACAAAAGCCCTTTAACCAGGCCAACTTTTAGCAAGGTAGTGAAATCCTTTAACCAGGTCACTTTTAACAGAGTGTTAAGTATTTAGCAGGACAGGCCCTTCATAGGGTAGACCATTGGAAGTGCTCAAACATTGTAACCTTGAATAGTTACACATTGCTACAATGATATTTTGTGGGTGTCATCCCCACCCTAGTTTTACCTTCTCATTTTGGAGGGTTTCTAGGTTACCAAATTTGTGTGTTGTTTATTTTCATGCATGTCTTTACTTTTATGTTTATCTGGTAAATTAGATGCATGCGAATGGTTTTAGATAATGGAAATTAAAAGGGTTAAAGTTAGTTACTTTTGACTCACCCCCCTCTCTCAGAAGTAAATTTTCCCACTTGTTAATTCCAACAATCGGTATCATAGCTATGTTCTCACAAGAAGGAGCCTTACAGCTTGGAGAAAAGATTTGGAAATGGAAGTCTGCAAACTTGGGAAGATCATAGAGAATCAGGCAATTGACATACAACTTGCTTTACATGGTTTGGAAGAAGCTAGAGGAGAACTAAAGAAATCCTTAAAAAGAAGAAAAGATATTGCCATAGCTAAGAATGAAACATAGTACAAGGAGATTGACACCTCAAATCTATTTTCAAATGGAGATTCCAAAGAGTTTGATGTAGCAATAGTAGACCTGATGGAGAACAATAGAACTCAAGCAGAAGAAATCAAAATACTCAAGCTTCAATAAGAATCACAAGCCATGATGTTTTGTGAGGTAACTAAATAGAAGAAAAAAGCCATTGAAGATAAGGCTATGCTAGAAGAAGACAAGAGAAACCTAGCAAATAGACTAGAAGAAAAGACAATTGAGCTTGCAAGAATCTCAAACATGCAGCTGGACATATTAAATTAGATGATGAATGCACATCATGAACTAAATTTCAAGGACATTGAGATCTCTACACTAAAGATGCAAAATGAACAATTGCAAAATTATCTAAAAAGAGAAAAGGAGATTGCAGAAAGCTTCAACAAACCCAATGATGCCATCAAGTACTTTGAGAAACTATTGAAATAACCAAGGGCGAGTAATGATACTTTTGAACTAGGTTACATCACCACTGAACAAGGAGAGTCCTCCAAGACTGTAGAAGAAAGGAGTAATAGAGGTAAGAACACTAAACCTACTTGTCAATTCTGTGGTAAAAAGGGACATACTTCTAATGTATGCAGGAGAAAGAATTCCCATTAGCATGACAAGCCTAAGAATGCAAGTTATTGTCATATGTGCAAAAAGCAAGGACATCAAGCACATAACTGCAGGACTATGACTATCAATACACCAAAATTTGAAGATCACTACTACAATTACAAGAAGTATGGACATAGATCATTTGAGTGTAGAGCAAACCCTATGTGGACATCAAATTAGGAAACAAGGGAAGGTAACCATGGTCATCACTAAAATTGGGACTACAACACTAGGTATAGTTGTCATTATTGTCTGAAATATGGACACATTCCTAAAAACTGCATAAGGACACATTTTAGAGGAAATTATAGTAGATGGTTGAGCCAAAACACATTTTTTAGTTGCTTGAAGATTGGTTATATCAGCAGGAATTTCCCAACAAAGTCAAAGGCACCTAACTCAAATAATGACAAAGGTAAAGAGAAGGTAGATGTTGAACACATCAAAGGAGAAATGAATAAGACATGGAAGAAAAAAGATGGGAGTAGCACATCAAATGAAGGGATCACTTCACCTAATAGGTCAAGTGGTCACACTTTATCAAACTAAGCAAAAGAATGCATAAGGGACTAATTTATAAAGTTTCATCATGCATCAGTTCCTTGAAAAGAAAATACTAAAAAAGAATAGATCAGCATAAACAAAGATGCAAAACTAAAAATTGTTGAGTTGCCCTTAGATGTCAAGTAAAGATTTAGTACAAGCCAATTTGGTAGAGGAACCCAAGTGAAGAAAAAATCTCAGTGGAAGCTAAGTAATGAAAAGGCAATAGAAGCCATGTAATGTAGAATCCTTCAGAATCTGAGTGGATAGGTGTAAACGTACTGAGCATTAAATGTGATGGAAATAGGGTATATTATCATATTTTTTATTCATTTTTCTTCATTGAGAACAAAGAATAAAGATGAGAAGGAGTGTAGAGTGAATCCAAAGCAAACAAAATAGCGTGTAAGAAGATTTCAACAACATTCCAGCAAGTTTCCATCGATTTTAAGGTATTTACGATTGTGCTGAGCTACACAGCTTCGTGTTTTCTTTGAGTTGAAACCCTAGTTTGATCAAATGGCATCTACCTCAAGAAAAACTCAAGAAAGGAAACAATTGAAGTTCAATTAGTATCCAAGGAGGTTAGGTAACCTGATTTTCATCCAATCCTAGAGGTTGCATACAAGAATGACCCAGCCGGAGCCCTTTCCATCATACCCCCAAAGGTTGTAATGGTTCAAGATGTAAGGAAATGTTATAACTGCAAACTAGGAGCCATAGGTGATATGGAAATGAGGGAGGCATATGAGAAATTGTGTGACAACGGAGTGTTGAAGGAAGAATACAAAATTGTTGAGAGGAAGGCTAGAATTTCCTACCATGTTCAAAATAAAATGGATTAGGCTAGTGTTAAACCAAGTGCATGATGGTAGTTTATGGTTGGAGGATGGCTCCATAAAGATCACAAAGAGGATTGTACATAGAGTGATAGGGTACCCAACCCTAGATTGACCGAAGACCCTTAGAAGTGACTCTAAGGAGGTAATTGAGAAGAACACGGGTGCAAAATGGAATAAAAGAGGGATGACAATTAACACAATCCAAGACCCTCTAGTTGACTTTGTAGTAAGGGTCACTACACACAAATTCTACCAATCTAGTAGACTCAACAGCGTGCCTTGTAATGTAGTGGATGTAGGATATAAACTGTTGAAAAAGGATCGTACATATGATCTTGCAAAGTTGCAACTACAACATATCAATGAAAATTTGGCAGCAATCAGAAGAACAAAAGGAGCACAATGCAAATTTGGTGCAATTTTGATATGTATTTTCTTTTATGTATAGAATGAATTCCCTTCTTTTGGTAAAGTGGCATGGAAGAATGATATGTCAATCATAGCTTAGGTAAATGAATACATAGAGTAGATGGGAGATAATTTTTAGACCTTGACTAGTTATTTTGAGGACTTTAAGAAATCAATGAAACATATGCTCATAATTCTAGTTTCTTTGGTAGAGAAACATGTAAATGAAGTTTTTTTTCTTGTAGATATTGATTACACATACATACAAGTAGCCATACCAAGAGTGAGATAATTGAGTCCTCCTGGATATGAGATAAATATAGATGAAGCATCTATAGCAACAACTGCTTTATTAGTAGAGGAAATTGACAAGGATGCACCACATTTTCGAACATATGACATGGTGAGATCCAAAGTGGATATGCAGTTTAAGACTACCTCCACTTTGAAGAAGAAAGACAAGCTTGTCAAGAATATTAAAGCAAAATTTGGGGAAGGCATTGTAGAGGAAGCTAAAGTAGAAGGTGAAGATGCCGAGGGTGATGAAGAAGAGCAAGATCAAGGGCCACTTGCCCTAACCCAAGGTATGGGAGAAGATGTATGTGAAGAAGAAGGTACTGAGCAAGAAGCACCAAAGGTTGAGCAAAAGAAAAGAAAAGCTCAAAAGTAGCCAGTTGCCCAACCCATAGGGAAGAAGAAGAAACCTACAAAGCCGAGCCTAGCCAAGCCAAATACAAGGGCTGACACCAAGACTACAACACAAGGGGAAAAGGAGTAAGAAAAAAAAAAGGAAATAGAACAAGCAGGACCTACAGAGTAGAAAAAGAGGAGGAAGTATGTTGCACCTCCAAAATTGGAAGAGGAAAGAACAGAGTCTGATGAAGATCAATTTAGAACGGTAAGACATCTTGCCACATCTAAATTAGAAAATATTTGCAATAACGTAAGAGATAATGCATATTTATCTGGTCTAAAGACCATAGATTTTAATAATTTTTCAAAAGAACAACAAAACATAGTTGAAGAATCTATCTACACTATGATCGCCAAGTTCAAGACAACCCCACTTGAACTAGACACTTTAATGCCTAAGGAGCTAAGCTTGTTAGTGGAAAATAAGTGGCATTACTATCTCAAAATGGAGAAAGAAATAAGAGAATCTACATTGGCCCATGTAGTGCTAGACCTTACTAAAGGTCAAATAACAAAGGCTAGTAAAAAACTTGGGAGAAAATTTGCAACCAAATACAAAGCCTTCAATATTTTGCAAAATCAAATTGAAGATGTTGTCCAAAAGTACACACAAATGTGGAAATTAATATATGGTTTGAAAACTATAAAGGAAGGATAGGAAGACTCATTTGATGGTAGGAATGATGAGCAAGAAGAGAATGAGAAAGAGGAAGAAGGAGAGCAAGAAAAAGATGAAGGAGAGAAAGAGATAGTGGAGACAACACATGGTGAAGAGGCAACAACTAAAAAGTATCAGATTGAAAAGAGTGTCCAAGACACCCAACTACCACCACCAAGCCCTCCACACACAACACCTATAGAGATAGTAACTATATAGGATGTTCTTGACACTTTAGCTTAGAACATCAATCCTTTGACTGCAAAGGATCTCAAGAAGATCCTTCACAAATCAACATTACAAGCACAACTTTGTACAAATACAGTTTTGGTGAGTGTTGATGAGTTACAAAAAGCTGTAACAAAAATAACAAGGGAGAAAGAAAGCACACAAGAACAATCCTCACAACCTCCCACAACTACAACATATCAACCCAAAGAGCAACAAGTACAAGACAAAATTGCTAAGGTTGATTCCATAATAAAGGTAACAACTACTGCCAAGGAACAAACAAAGGAACAAATAGGACAAGATTGTCCTACAGCACAAATCCAAGATGCACCTCCTCAAATTGTCATCATTGATCAAGGTAGTAGACAAGAGGAGAAAGAAGTAGAGAAAATCCCTAAGGAGCATGAGGCAATATAAACATGATAAACTTGCCTACCTCAAGGACCCCTAATAAGAAGCCGAGTACTAATGCAGTACCATTGAAAATTTCAGCACTAGGCTCGAGCACTACCAAGGCTGCAAGGGTACTTCACTATGGAGACCCTGCACTTGATGAAGAAATAGTCATAACAAGCTATGAATCAAGAACCATGAACCTACAATAGATAAATGAATTGTAAGAGGCACTAAAAAGGAGGAAGAGGCAAGAGATACTCAAAAATGAGTATAGGCAAAAGCAACCATTGGTAGAAATCAAATAAATATTTCTTGATGCATTTAGCTTGCAAGTACCTGATGAAACTCAGCCCATAATGGAGCAACTATCCAATATTGTGGACTAGGTACAGAATGAGAACCTAGAAACTAATATCAAATTATTGGAATGGTTAGAAAAGAAATTTTAGATGAAAGTAAATGAAAAGATATCAAGTGAAATAGCACTTTCATAGGTTGAATTGGAAAAAAAGATTGAAAAAGTGAAAAATGTACTTGAGAATGTATTCTCATTGTACACCAAATTGTGTGATTCCTTATATTTCACACAAGAAACCAGCCAAAGAATAATGAGCTTGGAATGAAATCTAAATATTTTAAGCACTCAATTACCAAAATATCTAGCTCAGAGTGAGAAGCATTTTGTAGCAACACTTCACACAGAAAAAGAGTTAGTTGTGTTGATAGCAGAGGAGGCCAATATTAAGGCCAAATTGATGTAGATTCAATTCTCCATAACTCCAAATTTGGAAGTACTTCATAAGGAGCATGTCTATGTAGAAAATGTCCTAAAGAAAGACCCAAATCTTTCTAAATTAGAAATCCTTGTTCATCTTGCAGAAGAGACAGCCATCCAACACAAGTCATTGGAGATAGCTTTAGATAATTGGGATGCTTCTCTCAAGATGATTATGGAGGTAAATAAAACATTTTTGGCAAAGTTATTCATCCTTAGGACCCTTTGACATGAGTGTCAAAAAAGGGGGAGAATAAGAATATTCATTCATTATATATTGCATCTAATAAAAGGGAGAGTATAATTCATTGAATGGGGAGATGTGAATAAGAATGATTACATAATACATTCTTTGATGGAAGCAATAAAAAATATCAAAAGGGGAAATATTCACATTTTTGAGGAAGTAATAAAGTTAAAAGGATGCAAAATTGTAAGAAGATGTGACAGGGAATAGATACAGAGTACAGGAAAAAGAAACAGGGTACACAAATACAAACAAAGGCAAATAAGAAAAAGAGTATCAGATATATTAGCACAAGAATTTTGGCTGCTGGAATGGAAATGGCACATCAGCTCAGGGGGAGTTACAAGATTTTGACTTTAAGTGTTTTTGTCACTCATGTCAAAGGGGGAGATTGTTATTCTTAGATTGGCTTTGACATTTGAGTGTCAACACACTTAACCAATTCTTTAGTTAATGCTGAGTATAATATAGAAGCTAAGCTACAGTGTATGTCAAGCCAGAGAATTCAATAGGTGCTGAGTGAACTTTGGGTGCCTAGTAATCTTTAGGTGTCAAGTAAAGCTCAAGTGCTGAGTAAAGTATAGGTACCAAGTCACTATAAATGTCGAGTGAAATAGAATTGCTATAGGAGCTGAGTGAACTAGTTTTTCTATATGTGTTGAGCATAAGCAACTAGTATGTGTTGAGTAACACAAAAATCAGCATATGAGTTTTTGCCTTCACAAATTCAAATGTAAACCATTTTTGGAGCCAACATGGAATGAATCTCAAAGGATCTCAAAGATAAGAATGAACCTTTCACATTACCAATTCAATCAGAATGCAACCAATAAGAAAAATGGAGAAGACATGCAATTAATAGGAAAAGTGCAAGTAATGAGCGAGAAATGAAAATTTAATATTGATCGTAGATTCATACCTAACCCTAAGTCTTCAAAATCTTTAAAAGGAGGACGAAGCCCTATTATGAAAAGAGAGGATGCATAGAAGAAGTGTATGGGTGAAATATAGCAAAGTGCAAAAGCGTAAATGACTTATTGGAGAACAGACCAGCATTGAAGAACCCAATTATTGAAGAATAGAGTATCAGAACCACACAGAGTGAAATATTAGATCAAGCAAGGATCAAATTAGCAAGAGTAGAACAAGGATTTGGAATCAACAATTGAAGATTGCAAACCTAATAGGTCAAAGGCTTTCTAATACTCTCTAGCAATTGTATTAGATATGGAAATCCTATGGACTTAGGTTGGCCTAGCAGCCATTTGTAAATCCTTTAATAGGGTGGCATTCCAAGTGAATGTAAAAAAGTCCTTTAACCAGGCCTACTTTTAGCAGGGTAGTGAAATCCTTTGACCAGGTCACTTTTAATAGAGTGTCAAGTCTTTAACAGGATAGGCCTTTCATAGGGAAAACCGTTGGAAGTGGTCAAACATTGTAACCTTGAGCAGTTACACATTGCTGTAGTGATATTTTGTGGGTGTCATCCCCACCCTAGTTTTACCTTCTCATTTTGGAGGGTTTTTGGGTAGCCAAATTTGTGTGTTGTTTATTTTCATGCATGTCTTTACTTTTATGTTTATCTAGTAAATTAGATGCATGTGAATGGTTTTTAGATAAAGGAATTTAAAAGGGTTAAAGTTAGTTACTTCTAATTCAACCCCCGCCCCCCCCCCCAGAAGTAAATCTTCCCACTTGTTAATTCCAACACATATTTGTAAAATAGGGTTCTTGGTTTGCAATATGATAATAAAATAGTATGCTTGAGCACAGTCTCCAAATGGGAAGAATATGATCTCATGATGAATGGAAAGAAATGGTGTCATGCTTGTTACTTAATATACATCTTGTGTATTTATGTTTTATGAGAGGAATTCAATATAGGATAACATACTATGAATAATAATTGATGGAGAAGGAGTTTCATTGTTAGCTATGTGATTGGCTTAAAATATACATATTTATAACATGTGCCAATAGAGAATTGATGGTAGTACTTGTATGCCCTTTTGGAAGTTGGACTAATTTTCTTGCTACAGATGAGCTAAGATGATGTAATTAATTAATCCATGATTAATGGACTATATTGTTTTATCTCTGTATGTTGATGGGTATATGGTGTAGAAGTTGATGAAAGCCAACTTCATATCTTGCCAAGATCACCTGCATCCAAATAACCTATTGAAGGGAAACCAAAGAAGGAAGAGGTGGAGCTTGAAAAAGCTAAACAGATTGAGAGAGAAGATATTGCAAACAAAGAAAAATGTATTACTATACAATATGCCTTGAAAATGAGTTATGAAATATAATGAGAGGGCTCGAATATAAAGGCCTCAAGGAGCCTTCTAGAACAAGCTAGAAGGTGCTAGGAGATAAGTATGACAACTAAGCATACGTCCACAAATGGTAGGATATTCTTGATCAAGGTGAGAGGATAAGTATGACTTTAAATAGGAACAAACTCTCGTGTTATCAACAACTCCTAGACTACAACTATTAAATAAAAGCATTAACCTAAGTAGACTTAAGTAAAAGGGTAAATAATAATTATTTACTCTAACACCCCCCCTTAAGTGCAACTTAGGGGAATGCACTTAAGCTTACAATAGTTAAGATGAAATGAAGAATGGGTCCCAACAATGAGGCCATGTTAGGTACCCATGAACAATGAAAAGAAATGCAACCTCTAAAAATGGGGAAAGAGAGAAAACCTCATGGGAAAAACCCTCCCCCAAAAAGAGGTAAGAAAATCTAGTGAAGGACTAAAGAAGCCTCCAAGTAAAGGAATTTCCTAGTAAATAGGAACAAGAGAAGATCATGAAGAGCATCACTAAAACATGAAGAAGTCACAAAATTTGTCAGAAAGAAACTATTGATCTAAAGATCCTCCATGAAAATAGAAGGCATTAACTGAGCATGTCTATATGGTAGATGATCCATCTCACCAAAATCATAGGTATCTATCCACTACAATTGCCTAGTATATAGGATCAACCCCTGAATACATAGTTCACACTATCGAGCCATCAAACCAAGGAAGCATTAGAATAATAGAATAACCGCCATCCCCCCCCCCCCCTTAATGTTGATGGGGTAAGATGACAGGCAACTGAGAAAGTGGGCCAAAATCCTCTACAGAAAGAACCAAGAATGATGAGAGAGTTAAAAAGGTACAAACACCTATAAAGACATAGCCACTGACTCTACATGGGGCAAAAAAGGAAGAGGGCACAAAAGCAGTAAACAACTATCCCCCCATGGTGCTTTATAAAATAGTGCTAGTACAACTGTCTCAAAACAACGTTCATGAACCTAAAATGTAAGAGTGACACTTTATCTCAGTGTGTTTGTATAAAGATGCTTACAAATGATATAAAAAATGATTAGAAAGGGAAAAAAAATTGATACAAAAGATAGTATAGCCCAAAACAAAAGATCTCAAGCTATGAGAATGATCCTTAGACATGGAACACCTAAGATATCCACCATAGAGAAAAAATGCCAAAAATATGATAAAAAAAATCATGGTGCAAAATCTAAAGGAAATGATAGCATTTCTAAAAGAAAAGATGACAAGACCAGCTTTCCAAAATTATAACAATTTTTAAAAATAGAGATGGGATGCACAAAAAAAGTTTGCTAGAGTGAAAAATAGAACTTTGGACTTTGACTATAAAAATGAGCCACAAAACTATATCAAAACCACAAAATACCTACACCAATGTCTTTGTCTTGGAACCATCTTTTAAGTGCTTCTTTTCGATTAGAAAAATACCTATGTATGCTCAAGTTATGGCCAAAAAATTGCAAGTAGGTCAAATAAGACCTTGGAGAGCTTGCAAGTGTGATGATGTAGTGATGATATCATTCTAACATCAGCAAATCACTGCATTAAAATTGATGGTCACGGGACGTCACAAAAAAATAAGAGGCAGTTGCTGATGTGCCCAGGTGATATGGTAGGGGCCACGTGGCACTCGTGGATAGGTCCAACTATGCATAGATCAGGGACAACTATCAACAACAAAGTAATCCACGTGGGTGTAGGTGTCAGGCTGTAGGTGGGTGATGCGAGGGTGGAGAAGCCCTAGTGGAAGTGGCAGGAAAGGGAGGTGCCACTAAGGTGGGTGGTGGGTTGGCTGGGCGATGATGGTCACACTGCAGCTGCCCTGCGGCTGTGCTTGGGCGGTGTGCAGGCGGTGCTGCAATGGCCACTAGGCGATGTTGTGGTGGTGCGCTTTGCAAAAAAAATAAAATTTAATTATCAAAAATGTTCATACAGTCCATACAGCCACCTGTAAGGGGTTTAAAAAATCCTCTAGATGCCATGTAAGCCAAAATTTAAAAGTTTTATGGGTAAAAGCACAAACCTGTGTCACCTTTTATAAAGGAAAAGTGATATCAGAATTTAAAGCCTTCAACTTTAATGACATAAAAGTGGCATTTGTGCTTAGAATTTGAAGATGATGTAAACTAATGAAATGTGTAAAATTAGTTGAAGTTTATGTCTATAATTTTTTTTTAAAAAAATTGAGTAAAATCTTATCTATTTTTTAATTTTTAAAGTCTATTTTTTAATTTTTTTAAAATGCTAAAAACATAGAGTTTTTTTCATGTCAAACAAATATATGTAAATATTCATATTTTGGTTTGATTTCAGAATATGTTAGAGTCGACATGTATACCTAGTGCACCAAATAAAAAAAAGGAATTGGGCTAATATTTTTCAAGTTATAATTGGTCAAAGTCAAAGTTATCAAAAATTGACAGTTTTTTCTCCCATAAAACTTTTTCCATCAAATCTATATATTTTTTAAAACAAATTACATATTCTTGAAGAGGACTCTCTCCTCTAGTGTAGCATTAAAAAATAATAATTTTTGAACATGATTTAATATTTTTTTTCTTATTTTTTGATAGACATCTTCCTAAATCTTAAAATACCTACTTGTAATATTTTCAAATTATAACACATTATCCATAATCAAAATAAAATAAAAATTATATGATCATAATCTTGACTCTGAGAGCTACAAAACTATATTTTTAGTTTTTAAAAAAACTTCAATTTAGTAAGTCAAATTGGCCTTCAAAGTGAGAAGTTTTCAGAAGTTCTTATTTTTGCTTGTGTGGCTGCCACCTAGGATGCCACATAGCTAGCTCCAACCAAAACAATTTTAGCCATAACTGTTCCAGCCAAAAGGGTTATGGCCGAAACATCCAGGCTTATAAAATTGTTGTCAACCACTTTTTGGCTATTTTTTATGATATTTTGAGTCATTTGATACATGGGGGTTATGGCCCGAACCCTTTCGGCCAGAAGTGTTTCATTCATAACCCTACATGCCATGTCAACAGAGAAACCTACCATATATGTACGGCTAGAACATATTTAGCTGTAACCATTATGGCCATAACTATTTTGGCCATAACCCCTCCAGGTATCACAAATGGTGACACAAGTTTTTGTTTTCACCCTTATATGAATCTTGATTGTAACCATCCTTCTGAACTCAATGGCCATGTTCGTTTAGGCCCAAAGTACTTCAAAAAATGCTCTTCCCTTGGATTGAAGAAAAAAATCACAAACAATCTAGGGTTTGTGTCTCTGAATCGTGGCTTCAAAAATCCTTCACCCAAAAAGTAGAAGCGAGGCTTTGATACCATGTAGAAGTTGATGAAAGCCAACTTCATAGCTTGCTAAGACCACCTACATGTAAATAACCTATTGAAGGGAAACCAAAGAAGGAAGAGGTGGAGCTTGGAAAAACTAAATGGACTGAGAGAGAAGATATTGCAAACAAAGAAAAATGTATTGCTATACAATATGCCTTGAAAATGAGTTATGAAATACAATGAGAGAGCCCAAATATAAAGGCATCAAGGAGCCTTCTAGAATGAGCTAGAAGGTGTTAGGAGATAAGTATGACTTTAAATAAAAATAAACTCCCATGTTGTCAGCAACTCCTAGACTACAACTATTAAATAAAAGCATTAACCTAAGTAAACTTAAGTAAAAGGGTAAATAATAATTATTTACTCTAACATATGGAACTGAAGGTTGGAAGAACTGTGATACTAAAGTGACAACTAAGAAAATTTTGTTATCTTGTTGACTGATTAATGTTCTGACATTATTTGTGTAGCATGATTCCATTACTCTTCCAAGTTTTACTTGTTTAGACTATCTCGTTTTTGGTCTGGGTATCTTTCATGTTAGGAAAGATTCTAAGGAAGCTTAACAACTTCATGGTAGGGTGGCGAAGCACTCCTACAATATTCTCACCCTTTTGTTCTTAGATAGGTTTTGGAGCTCGTTTCAACATTGGTCATCATGGCTAAACAATCTAGTATTTGGTATTGCTAATCTGGTAACGAAATTACAATTTTTATTTATTTGAGCATATATGTATATGTATCATTTTGTTAAAATTAATGATAGTTAGTCAACTAATGATGACTGGTCAATATTCAAAAGACTTTGACTCTTGTTGAATTTTTCACATTTTATGGAGATTGTTGATGTGACATTGTTATTGTAAGGGTAGTCATTACATATGGCATCAAAGCTCTTGGTTCCACACTTGGGCCTTAAGTTCACTATGCTAGACACACAACTATAAGTCACCTAGTTTACTTTATGTTGTATGAGTTCATGACATGGGTTGCATGATGTGCCTCTTAGCTATGATTACTGTTACATATTGTGCCCCCCGCCAAATATTTGAATTTTAAATACTTGCCCGCCCAACGATCACTTCCCAATTTAATGTTATTTTAAACATCCCACGAATATCAAAAAAATTAAATGATGGAACCTTATGATATTCCTTATTTCCTAGGTGCAGGCTCGCAGCTTCCCCATCATCAGATCTTAAAATATCCACGGTCAGCGCTATCATGCTATGGGAAGTTGCATGTTGTTTTGCCATAGTGACATAGTGCCTTTTGGTCACGTGGCCGGTGGGTCCTCCTTTTCCTTATTGTTTCTCCAGTGCCGGGTTTTGCTAGATCCATGGTGGGCGCTATGGCACTATCGAAAAATCTATGTTCCTTGCCGTTAGCGACATAGCGCCTAGAAAAAAAATGATACTGTGGCAACATCAAAAGGAAGGTGGGTCCCAAGCATGCCTCGTCAGATATTAGTGATGAAATGTGGCACACATGGTGGCACCTCAGGCAACGTGGAAGGATGACTATACTTGGAACGAGATTTTGATTCATCGCCAGCTATGCAGATCTTTTGATGTCAGTAGTAGCTTGGACCCACACCCCTTTCAAATGTACAGAGATTTCCTCACCCTTGGATCAATCTGGATCAACGGTGGGTGCTATCTCACTATGGAAAGCTGCGAGGATATTATCCATAGCAACATAGTGCCTCGGCGATGCGTGGCACAGATGACATCATGGGCTCGCCCTTCTCCAAAGTAATATTATGGCTCGTCCTTAGTAGCAGTTGTTAGGTGGGTCATAGTACAATGGTGATATTTCATTGGTCCACTCAACCAACTCGGTGTGCAGTCATTTTTGTTGATCACCATAGATCTAAGGAAAATCGACGGTGGGCGCTATCTCGCTATGGAAAATTGCGAGAATATTACCCATAGCAACATAGAGCCATTGTGCCACATGGATCGATAGGGCCAGGTCATGCCAAGATGAAGATGCTAGGTGGTTGCCAAGTGGTTCGTGGGCCCAGGTTTTCAAGTTTCTTTTAAGGAGATAGCACAGTAATATGGTGAGTCTTCACGATGGTCAGATCAATCTAAATCCACAATGGCCGCTATCTCGCTATGGGAAATTGCTCAGAGGATATGCATAGTGACATAGCACCTCAATGACACATGTCCTAGTGGGTCTGGTGGAGGAAGTAATAGTTAGATGCGCTGGTAGTTAATGTGACCGTCGTAGTTGGAGTTTGAGGAATTGGTGCAGTTAGTAAAGAAAGATCGATCAACCTCGGAAAGACCTTGTGGGGTGGAAAAGTGAAAAGAGGTCATTGGTCCATGTGGCTCATTCTAGTGCCAAGGTTATGTTGAACTGCTGACCTCGCTGGTTCGTGAACTAGGAATAGGGGATACCGAGGTTTTTTGCATAATTTGATCTTATGATCAATTCCAACCACCATGGAGTAAATACGAAACAAAGAGGAACACTCTACCTCTTGATCCAACCTATCTACCTGGTCAAAGCACAGTTATGGCACCATTTCTATCTTTGTGAGGCCCTATTTTAGTTAAAAATCAGATTTCATGGTACCAAAAAGCTATATTCAAATCAGATTTTCTTCTGGATCCCCATGATTGTTCTCTATAGGACTTTAATGTAGTGGTTGGGGAGTAACTTCAGTTGGAGAACATCTCAGTTATGCTTGAGCTATCAAGGCAACTTTTAAATTTTGTAAGAGGGACCTTTCTCTATTTTCTTTGTTACTACTTTGCAAATTCTCAGTGTAAATTCCCCTGTGCCTCTGAACTACATGATTTTTTGTCTTATCTCTTTCAGCCATTGGTATGGAAGTGCAAGAACTCTTTGCCTCTTACTGGTGTTTTGTAGAGATCTATGATCTGCATGACTGTATTTCCTTGGCCTATGAATGATAATATAAGTGAATCTCTCTTTCCTTCTGTCATTCATCTTAGTCTTCTTATCTGCATGTGATTATTAGATTAAAGCAAGTCTAAATGTGTATATCCTTAGTTTCATTCTGGTTCAATAGTGCATATATGGGCAGAGTTTGGTCCGAACACTCTATCTTGGTTCATCACCTCTTTAGATTAGATTAGGTAGATTTGCTTTCATGCTCTGCTTCTCCCTTTTCCTCTCCAAGAATAGTTAGGTGTGCCCTGATAGTAAGAGGAAGTCGACCTTCTCCAAAGACTCAACCTCACAGTTCAAGTCCCATAGCTTGAAGGTTGTTTCCATGTTTCACTAGGTTGTCCTCATGCATAGGCTTTGGAAAAGGGTGCAAACCTCAGTGAAAAAAATTACTTTTGACATACAAGGATTTGATGTTCCTTATCCATGTCATGATTGTGAGTTAAAAATTACATTCCTTTAAAGATTGTCAAAATGGAAAGTTTATGGAATGATTGGTAAATTGTGTACCTCATATGTTTATGATTATATTACTTTAAACCATGTGATGGTATAATACATATTGAAGTATTAAATTTGAACTATTGAGATAGTCAAAGCATGGTTGACTTTTGCACTAGGCTATGAGAGCCTACCAAATGAAGATTCAGCTTCTGATAGCAATGAAAACAATCTTTTTATTATGTAAATGACATGTGTTGCACATGTGGTGTAAGAATTTATTTTTATTTCATGCTAGATTCATGAGGTTCATTGATTAACCTAATATAATAAGTAGGAAGAATATGGATTTCATTTGCAAAAGTATTGTATGTTACATTATACATTTAGAAATTTTTGATTATCAAGATAAATTGCAACTGATGCATGAGAAGTTTGGTTTTGTTCTTACCAACCCTTGGACACAAGGCATCATTAAACATCTACTCCCTCTTGGTGACCAGTAAGATTCATTGTTCTTTAAGTGACCTAGGTTTTAATTTTATTATGTTCAATTTCATGGACTTGGATATGATGAAGGACTAGCTTGACACGAGCCACCAAGTTTTGTATCTAATTACTGTGACTTTTGTTCACTTTTATTTTTGGTTTTTGTACTTCCTTTTTGGAGTTTGACTTGAGAATTATGAATCTCAATTTCAAGATTTCTTTGATCTTGAGGTAGCTAGGGTGTGTGCATATTTTTTATGATGTTAGTCTTGTGGTTTGGAAGTGATGTCATCTATGATGTTCATTGTGGAGCATTGATAGGATGTATAAGGGAGTAGATTGTGAAGAACATGCAATTCTTATATGTGAAGAACAATCATAAATGTGATAAATTAGTTTCAAAAGTAATCAAACAGCCTTGATATGATGATTGTACCCTACGAAAGGAATAATCATAAGAGTTCTCTTTAATGAAATCAGAACTTGTTGAACATCTTGTTGTAGAGTAGCATTGAGATGTGTACTCTCCTTCATGGTTGGGTGTAATGTAGCAATTATGGGAAAGATAGATGGATCCTTTATGTTTAGTTTCTCTATATATTAGTTTTATAGAATGGATACATGTTGTTCTTGTTTCTTCTATCGTTAAATCTAGCTTTATAAAGTGCTTGGCCAAGCCATTTGTTTTCTAGATAATACATATATGTATATGGTTATGCTTATTTGGTTTTACTACATATGTGTAGATGTGTAGTTTATTTTTATTCCTTGCTACATTCTATGATTAGGCTACTAGGCACATGGTTGCAACATAGTGTGTTTCATGGCCACATTGGATCCATTTGATGCATCTTGTTCTGGGAAGCTAGGCTTCTCATGCCAAGGTCAGGGAATTCTTTGTGTCAGGAAGAATCCCGAGGGAAGTTTCACTCACTGATTGGTGAGGTTAAAGTGCCTCAAACCATATTTTATGTGATGATTTAATGGCATGAAGGTCATACATCACAACACATGTTTATATGTTGGTTAAGCACACTGTGCTGACAAGATGGGCTTGAGGGCCTATAGTCACTAAATTGATAAAAATTGGATTTACTGCTCTTGCAAGTGATTGATGAGCATAACTAGATGATTTACTTAATGGTGTTGATCAGATGGTAGATGAAATTGCACTTGTATGATGTGATTATTGTTCTATGTCAGATGTGTCGGTTGACATTTTCTATGATGTCGATTGAGGTATGATGCTTTAAATTGTACTTCATGTATTTATTAAATCATGAATTGATGGATGAATGACATGTAGGTTAGTATCCTTGGATAATGTCATGTGTTACATTCTTAAATGAATAATTATTTGATAACTTGTGAACATGGTGAATTAAATAGTTGTGGATTATTCATCTTGATTATTTTATGCATTCTTACAATTGATAATGTGGCAATTATTTAGTAGGACATGGTTCTTGCATATGATGAAATATAGTTTGACATGTAGGTCAACTTATTCACTATATTCATGTATAGAATATTCATGTGATGATATGTTGTACTTGACAATTTGGTTGATAGTTGGTCTATGAAAGGTAAATTATTATTATACCTATCATTTCACTGTGTATGTTGGAAATTAGAATGAAGTTGCATAATTAATTGGAATATATTACTTCTACTTGTTGATTTCACTATGTGTAGTCAACTTCTAACTAACTTGACTCATCATTTTGGCCTATGTGGCAAGTATATGGATATGTGGTTTCCCCATGAGAATGCAAAAAGGGTATGTATAGATCCCTCTTTTATCTATTTTTTATAATATTTTGCATTGGTGTTATGTATATGTGATGATCCACCATGCATGTGATTTCTACTTATAGAAATTTGCTAACTCATTTTATTTGGTCAACTTTGTCAATGAATGACGATCAACAATTTGGTCATCTTGAGTTATCTATTTGACTTCTAGTCAATATGGTATTTGACATAGACTTAGCTATTATACACCCAACTTAGACCCTTTGGTCGACATGTGTGTTTGGGATTTAGAAAAATTATCTCTTGATGTAGAACTTGGGTCAATGTTACTTGACACATTTGATTGTGTGACTTTCTATTATTGATCTTTCTGTTATATTGGTTAAATGTATGGAGCTATATGATATAATTATGTGGTATGTCAACTTAGCAAGCATTTAGATGCATAATGATAATTAAATGTTAATTATTGCATTGCTGATGTTATATGTGCATGTCATTATATTTCATGATGAATCAAATGATGATGAATTAGATGTAATGGGATTTCATCACTTGATTATGTTTCATAGACATTGACCTATTGATGTGGATCAGTAGTCACTTAACGAGCACTGCATATTAGATGGTACATATGGTATGTATGGTTGATTATTTATGTTACTGATGCTCAAGATGTGATTAAAAAATGAGCAAGAAGTTGTAAATTTAAAGGAAAAATATTGACTCATAATATTAGAATTGATCTCCCTAAGATATTGATTTTGTGAATGAGCTAAAATCACTATATGTACATGTGTATAAGTATGGCAGGAAGTGGATATGACGTACCTACTAGCAGGGTCAAATCCATGTATCACAAGGTATGATAAGTAAACAAAGGTATGTGTGTGATATCATAAATTTTTAGGGTAATATGTTACTTGAATTTTGAGAATCATAGAAATAAGGAAGTATTTGAGTAGATATTCCATTTTATATTTGATTTGATTTATGAAATATGATGGATTGATACTTTTGTGCTGTTCCTATAATGCAGTAGAGAGAACAATACATTATAAGAAAGGGGTAATATTGTTAGAGAGAGGTAGTATAACCTTGTAAAACTATAGAATGGTAATGGAATTCACACACTCACATAGAAAAAGGTTCTTGAAATGATTATTATACATGTGCTTATATAAAATGTGTATTTTTTTCTCTAGAATTGATTGCTTCAAATAAGTGTTTAAATTTGGGTTGAAAAATAGTGTCTTATGAGTGTTGTGTGTGCTACTTGTATTAGAATGCATTCATATGAAATGTTACACAATTTTGTTGATTATGATAGAATCTAAACAAGAGTACATGTATTGTCTAGAACATTGAACAAGGAAGTTTGACTAAATTCAAATTATTTACTTGTTTTCTTATTGATTGTATTTGTACATATTGACCTAGCATTGAGGACGATGTATTATTAAGGGGGGGAGGATGTCAAAACCTATTTCCTTTATACCAATTAAATAGGTAATCTTTTGCCATGGTGTAATTTGACCTCAATAACAAACTTTAAAAAAATATAATATTGAGATAGTGGGGAACCCTTAACTAATATCAAATGATGCTAAACCATGCCCAATAACAAAAAAAAATTCATATCTTGCATATCATGCCATTTTTAGGAATCATGTTTATCAGACTAAATTAGTTAGGTCTAAAAATAGTATTTACAGTTAGAGGGGTAGTTAAAAAAAGGTGGGTGGCGGGGGGGGGGGGTGTTGCATTTCTTGAACACATATGGAAAAACTCAAGGTAGTAGGGAATGAAAGGAAGGGATTTGGTAGGAAATTTACCAACAACAATTAACACTACTAAGGGCACCATGGAGGATGGAGGTGGATGGTGGATTGGAAATAGTAGAAAGATCTCCCATGTGTTAAATCTTAAGAAAATCAATTCTCTTCCCATCTAGAAACCTACAATGTGCATGTGATTTTTTTCCCTATTAAGTTGCAAACCATCTTCTCAACTCATCATTTCATATGTAGTGAACTGGCATGTAACTATTTCTTTCTTGATAAAGAAGTTTGTTTGTATGAGGAGTGGAGTAGCAGTAGTGCCTTATGTGAATTCTTTTATTTGTGAATTTGAATTTTTATTTTTTTGTAATATGAAGAAGAGTAGCATCATGAGGCCTAAAGATATACAACTTGCAAGATTGCTTCACCATATAAGGTCTCAAGACTAAGGATGGTGGTTGTTATGACCGTTCTTGTTCAAAATCTATTTCAATCTTAAAACTATTGAAAGTTTGAAATTTAAAGTTTCTGATACTAACTTTATTAGGTTTCCATTCACTATGGAAATAGTAATTGAAAGATATTGAAGATATGATTTATGGTTCTTGAATGCATATTTCATTTTCACCTCGGTTCTCTAAGTGATGATGGTTGGACTAGTATTTAGCTCAAGGTTTTTCATACAAGAATACTTCAAAATCCTTCAAAATGTTTTGCTTTAGCTTGTTCTTACTATTCTTTCTGATAATTTTGTAGAGAATTTGGCTTCCTCTACTTTTAAATGTGTTTAATGTTCACTTTATATCCATGGTTGTTGCTTCTAAGTTTTCTATACTTTTGGGGCTATGGATATCCATGAAATTTCTGGGTATTGAATGTTTCTATTTATTTATTGCAGGCCAATCTACTCTTGATTTTTCTGGAATATAGCATGTTCTTAAACAAGCAGTTTAGATCCATAAAATTCCCAAAGGCCATGTTTAGATTAACTCAATAGGGCTGCCATAGATGGAGGAATTCTCACCAGTATTTGTATCACAAATTTTAGGAACTTTTCTCATCTAAAATCCTCACATGACCTAAATTGGTAGATCTAACCATGAAAATGGTATTAACAACTTTGTGAGAAGTGTAGGAAGTAGGAAAAAATGATAGAGATTATATTTAGAAATGATTATTTGCAATTTTAAGGGTTTTGTTAGTCTTCTTTGTTGTGTGTGGTTTTTAATAGCTTTATAAACATTTTGTAAACCTATTCATTATTTATTTTATTATGCATTTTGTACATATTTGTAAAATAGGGTTCTTGGTTTGCAATATGACAATAAAATAGTATGCTTGAGCGTAGTCTCCAAATGGGAAGAATATGATCTCATGATGAATGGAAAGAAATGGTGTCATCCTTGTTACTTAATATACATCTTGTGTATTTATGTTTTATGAGAGAAATTCAAGATAGGATAACATATTATGAATAATAATTGATGTAGAAGGAGTTTCATTGTTAGCTATGTGATTGGCTTGATATATACGTATTTATAACATGTGCCAATAGAGAATTGATGGTAGTACTTGTATGCCCTTTTGCAAGTTGGACTAATTTTCTTGCTAGAGATGAGCTAAGATGATGTAATTAATTGATCTATGATTAATGGACTTTATGATTTTATCCATGTATGTTGATGGGTATATGGAACTCAAGGTTGGAGGAATTGTAATACTGAAGTGATAACTGAGAAATTTTTTTTTTTATCTTGTTGACCAATTAATGTTCAGACATTATTTGTGTAGCGCGATTCCATTAATCTTCCAATTTTTACTTGTTTAGACTATCTCATTGTTGGGTTGGGTATCTTTCATGTCAGGAATGATCCTGGGGAAGCATAACAGCTTTGTGGTAGGGTGGTAAAGCACTCCTACAATATTCTCACCCTTCTATTCTTAGACATGTTCTCGAGCTCATTTCAACATTGATGGTCATGGCTAAACCATCTGGTATCTAGTATTGGTAATCTAGTTTTTATTTATTTGAGCATATATGTATATGTATCATTTTGTTAAAATTAATTATAGTTAGTCAACTAATGATCACTGGTTAATATTCAAAATACTTTGACTCTCATTGAATTTTTCACATTTTATGGAGATTGTTGATGTGGCATTGGTATTGTAGGGGCAGTCATTACATGTAAACTTTGAAAGTATTATAACTGTGACCGCATTTTTTTCTACTTATTTCCAAAGATTTACATACCACCATAATGGATTTTAATTGTAAAGCAATAGAATCTAACTTCTTAGAGTTTGATGAAATAATCTTTTTTTTGGTAACATTAACGCAATATCTATGATATAGGATTCTTATTGGCACAAGTTTTGACAAAATATTTTTACAGTTACAAAAAATATTTCTCAAAGATGGAACATCATATATTTTTGTTTGTTTGCGTTATATAATATTACTTCATCAGTATCCTCCACACACTAAAAAAACTATTGTCAGTATTCAACTCAAATTTTAGATTGGATGTTTAGATCCCTCACTTCCTTAAAAAAAGGCTTCCTTTTAAAGAAGTATTATTGCACTATAAGAATAACCTCTTTTAGTAATCACATGTTCATAAGTTATCAAATTTCATCATATAATGGCAGCTACTTGGTGAAGATTAAAAACATTATTAAAAATGAAATGGAGAATTCAAGTTTGGCAAGCCTAGACAAAGGCTGAAGAATCTAATGTTTTGAATGGACAATGAACATACATTCCAAAAAAATTCATTGTATAGATTATCTTATGTATTTCATTTGTAATATTTAACACTTACAATTCACTTATCACGCCCATCCCAATTACTATTTTTGGGAAAAAAAGGGACAAATATTATAGATCCCTTATGGATTCTTTTATTTTTGGATTTTCCAAACAAAATACTAATCACTAGAAAATACAAATTCATCATTATTTCTAGAGCAGACTGATAATTCACAATTTTTAGAAAGTTCTTTTTGTTGATTTCTAGGATCGTTACAAATGTACTAACAATTTCCATTTTATTGATTGTGTTCTAAATGCAAACAAAGATGTATAAATATGAGAGGAGGAGAAATGTCTCATGAAGAGACATGTCTCTATGATTAAAAATAACTATTTAACATATTAATATAATAGTAATAAAAAAGACCATATATGTAACTCATCTTAAGCATATATGTAATATTAATATGTTAACCATATATGTAAAATATTATTATATTATTATATAATAATATATATTATATATTATATTACATATATAAGATATATAAGATATTAATCTTAAATATGATTTACCATCAACAAGGTATTGCATGTTAAAATCAATCCAACAGAAGCTACAACCTTAACACTCCCTCTTATCTAGGGAATATTTACAAAACACATCATGCTCTCAAGAATATGAGGAGATATCATCTCAATATGATATTCAATTAACTATTAGGCTAAATTTCTCACCTTTCATAACACACAATTGAAGCAATTTCCATAACTTTAAAACAACACCTTAAGTGTGGTCTATAGTAGTGACTATGTCATGGTGTTTGACAAGATCTGGTCCAAAGAACCATAACAAATTGGTTATCATGATGTCTAGAAAAATCTGGCCCAAAGATCCATGATAACAAGTCTACCATTTATAAGATTGCCACCCTATAATGGTTACCTTTTGTTTCTTTTTTATCGTGATTTCCAGCACTCTGGAACAATAATTTATAATATCGTCATCTTATAATGGTTACCTTTTATTTATATATGCCAATGAAAGATCATCACTTTTCATTACATATGATATGTGAAATAGTAACCACCATGAACCTAGTTAAAGGTTGTTACAAAGGCTTTCAACTTAATTTTCTCTCACAAAGAAGAATGCATTACAATGGGTTTCACTTAGAACTTCTCCTCATAGAGAAGATATCATTCACAAAGGAATGCACCTTTAAAAAATTCTCCTTCTGAACAATGGTCCTAGGAAGTCGGGTCTAGTGGTTACTCCATTAGAGGCTCTCTTCTCCCAAGGATTCTTGTTAGATTTACTCTGAATCTGATATCTAACTTTATGGTGATAATTCATCACTTTATCATGATATAAATAAGAGTAGGCCCATCAAAATCATGTAGTCACACACATTTATTTCTAGAATCCCTTTGAGTATCAATCGTTTAAGCTCCTATTTTACTTTAGAAGAATTATCATACTCCCTCTGAATGTAGAAGAATATCATAATCTCAATCATCAAAGATGTTTTCTTCAAGAGCCTCACTTTATCCATCTTGATCACCAAGGTCTTTAGAGCTACTATCATTAGATTGAGTTTGCACAATATTTGGTAGCATATGTAAAGTACCAACCTTCTTTTCCTATAAGAACATCCTCAAACATAAAGGAAAAGATCAAGGCAAATGACCTTTATAGTATGTCTAGAATTACAAAAAAAGAGAGAGACTACAATGAGTAGATAAATGTAAGAGATAAGAATACTTATCTGCACAAAAAGATTAAAAAATTGTCTTCTTAGATTATTTGAGAATGGAACATCTCCTCTCTAAAGAAAGTTCAAGTGGGAAGGAATGTTGACTATTATTCCACCCACAACATACAATTCTCACTCATTCTTATATTTTTGAACAATTTTTATCAAGTATGAAAACTCCTTTCTAAGTTCCAACTTTCTCTTTTCATCCATTGAAGGTCCAAACATTCATTTAGCTTAACAGTAGAAATGAACATGTCCTTCCATTTTCTCAAACTTGTCCACAATATGTCAAATATCTTGATTGAGTTTGATTTTTCCACATGAATGGATATCTTGGAATTCTATATTTTCTCCCTCTTTTCCAAGGTTTCCTCTAATGAAATTTCATGCTCCTTTTGAATCTCAATCTCCCTCTTCTTTTTTCTACAATACCATTCTTAGAGGAAAAGATTGAGGCATATAGCTCATATAGATTTATACAAGCAAGTGAGAGACTACAATGGTTAGATAAATAAAATAAAAGGATAATAAATACTCATCTCCACATTAATATCCTTCTATTTAATATTTCATTCAATTAGACATTAATATTATAATAAAAAAAGTTATATTCATTAACTCCATTATTATAATTAATTAATGTTCTATGTAACTCTCCAATACCATCATGGGTCATAGCTATTTCAATGTTCACCATTCACAATAAAAAAATATGTTAACATAACAATATTAATATATAAGTATTTTAGTATTAATATTTCATAATAATAATATAACACATGTACTTACCTTATATGATGGGGTCCTTGTCATTTTCAATACTAGTTCTTCCCTTATAGTCATCATTGACATTAAAGCATACTTTCCACTCCAAGAAAAGAAAAGAAAAGAACTCAAACATATAAGTTTCCTTATGGAATGTCTCCACCTTATATCTACCAAGTGGGATGTCCTAATTGAAAGGTACAAATGTCTGGCAATGGCTATGCAACCAGTTATTTAGTAAATCTTACCTAGGAGACACTTAGTTTTTTTTTACCAAAAGTTGTCTATTTATGTGTTATCATTTACTAATTAACTGGCAGCATAGCCATTACTTGAATGTTCTCTTTCACCTCTTTATTCCTTCCTACTTACAAGTCACCCATGCGGAGACAAAGAGGTCATGTGTAAACAATGTCTCGTCTGACTAGGATTACTACATGTCTTTTTCTCTATCTGCTCTCACAATGGTATCCATGTGGGTTTGATTCTAATTTAAATAGGTTTTCTTTCCACCTTAAATGTTAGGATATCACTTTCTTTTTCCATGTGTCATTTCTTCTAAGCATGAAGGGTATGATGATGATATCACTTTCTTTGTCCACGTGTCATTGCCTCTAAGCATGAAGGGTACAATTGATAAGAAGTTTTCTTGTTTTTATTTATTTATGTTTTAAATATGAATACCAGTTTAAAGTATGATTATAGTGTAGAGAGTTTCTTTAGTTAGGGAAGAATGAAGTCACATAAAAATTAGGGCATGACCTTCCAAGAATCGAGTACCACTTCATAGTGTGGCTTACAAAGTCACCTCCACCACTTTTGCAGTAACCATGTGAGTCTCATAAGAGAAATTGCATAAGTTTATTAATTAAATGGAAATGTGCCTTTACCAAATATGTAGTCCACCTGGTGAGATTTGAGTCGGGTCATCCTTGATACATAGATCTTGGGAGGAGCATTTAACACCCACATCAAACAATTTTTGATCATTCACTTTTTCTCACAACAATCCTCTTAATTGAGGGCCTTCACTCTTGGCAGGTGATGTACCAAGTGGCAATCAATCTTTGGCATAGAGACTAAGGGAACATTTGAAGAACTTAGAAAGCTTTTGCATTGAGGTAGGTATGGAGGTCAACACTTCTAAGACCAAGATCATGATATTTTCCTTGAGGAAAAGAAAACAACAATGCACTTTCATATTTAATGACAAACCACTAGAAAGTGTAGAAGAATACAAGTATCTAGGGGTAGATTTCCATTACCAGCTTAGTTGAGAAACATGTAGATTAAAAAGGATATAGGGTAGATGGAAGGCATCTTATCTTCTTCAAAATAGGTGTAAGATAATAGAGTTATAGGACTATATGACTAAGAAAACCCTCTTCGGATTGTTCGTGATACCAGTTATTTTATATGGCAATAGGATAAAGGGGAGTAGTGTATCAAACCAGAAATGGCAACAAATTGCAAGAATTTAGAAACACTTCATTGACTACCAAGAGTGCCTAGAAAATAATTTGGAAATTTAAAAATGGGTGAAAGAAAAAATCAAATCTACCATGTAGGCAAACCAGTTAGGTAGAAAAAAATCCTATTACGTCAAAGAATTTAATCCCACATCTGAACATGATGAAAAAGAGTATTTAGGAACTGATCAAAGGAAATGAAAAAATTCTAATTGCTCAACTGAGATCAGGTTCACACCATTTGAGATGTGAAATTAATAGATGGGAGGTCCCTAAGGAAGAGTGGGAGGACAAAATTTGCAGATTTTGCAATGAGGGTGTAGTAGAGATGGAGTGGCACTATTTGAAGGTGTACAACATATGAGGACATTTGCAACCAACATAGAGAAACTTTATAAGTGAACAACATAAAAGACCTTTTCAAAGGACCAAGACTCCTCAAGGGGATCATTCTACTTATGCAGATTCACAACAAAAGAGACAGTCTAGAGAAATCACATTAGACTTACTAGGAGTTTTATGTGGATCCCTTAGGCTTATGGCCTCATGGACATCATTAAAAATCTTTCATTCATTCAGTAATTGTATTAAAGCTTACAGTTTGATAATATGATTGGTTTCCATTATTCCTACTTGTTAATACAGTATTGTGTGATCACTCTTTAACATAGGATTGAGGTTCATTGCTTCAATTTCAATGACTATTTTGTCCACTCTAAATTTTTTTTTGATGGTCAAGCCAATGCTTTTAGTAATTCATCCTATTGTATATGTTTTGTTAGGATTTGTCCTATTCATATTATGCACTATCAAGATAGGTCCTATGCAAAGACTTTAGTTAGCTTCTAGGACTTCATCCTCATCCATTCTGAGGGATAAATCTCACATCCACATTTTGTATTAATTTGTTTGACTTTGTACTACACGAGCATTGCTTATAAACCTAGCTTCATTTGATGAGACCCCACCACAGATAGATAGAAATATCTATCTATGACTTGCAAATATATTATTTCACCTATCCTTTAATGGTCTTGCAAACTTGGCATCAAATTGCTACTGGTCTTTCCTATTTATAGTATTTTCTAATATCCCCATATGGTGTTAATGATATTTTCTCCCACAATAGTCTTAGATTCCTTTTACTTTCTACACGTGGTTCTCAAAACTAGAATATATATTCCCGTTGTTATTTAATGGATGGCTTAAACATCACACACTAAGCTTCATTCCAACATTAAAAGTGTTAAATAGTCAAAGTTGACTTAGTTTTTCCAAGCTTAATTTTATCCTTAGTGTGTGATGTTAAAGGGTGGCCATTATTTAACCATTGCTCGCTTTGGTCTAAATGTGAATATCTCTTTTATTTTACGTTGCTTATATGTTATTATTCTCCACCATTTTTATCGGATGTCTTCATAGATATTTTTCACTATGTAACTCACACAATGGAAAGGATATACTCATGTACTTTCATATTTTAACATTGAGGACTCTTCAATAATGTTTAGTAACACAATAGCCATAGAAACATGTGGCACTAGAAATAAAGGTCATTACTTGAAGGGTGACTCTTAGCGATTAAACAGGACACTGTAAAGGAGAGCTCTTCAAAATTGTAGAGGCTACATTGTCTTAGTCATGTAACATTGTAGTTACCATATGCTCTTTGATGACCAAGCAATAATATGAATGTTGGTTTACCAAGAGCCACAGAAGAAGAACTCTTCACTATCCAATTGCATATACCCTTTCATTTGATGAAAAATATTCATAGTTTCCAAAGGACGTGCTTAAGGTAAATTATGTTTCTCATTTTATCTTTTATTCTTTATCTTACATTTGTAGTATGACTCTGATACCATTTTGATTTCTCATTAAGAGACATGTCTCTATGATTAAACATCGCCAGTTAACATATTAATATAATAGTAATATAAATAACAATATATGTAATATTACTATGTTAATCATATATGTAAAATATTATTATATTATTATATAATAATATATAACGTATAATATATATATTATATTACATATATATTATATATTATATTATATATATATATATATATATATATATATATATATATATATATATATATATATATATATATATATATATATATATATATATAAAGACGATTTACCATCAACAAGGTATCTCATGTTAAAATCAATCCGACAGAAGCTACAACCTTATCATTTTTTTCCTTAAGAATGGTTTAGCTTCAAATTTCCTTGAGTCGGATATTTTTTGGCTCTAGTCTTTTTTGAGTTTTTGGTAGATACATTTTGTATGGGCTATGTCTAAGGTTTGTGTCCTTTCAAAATATATAATTTATTCTTTACCAAACAAATGAAACATGAATTTTTAGAAATTTCATTTCCATACATGTAATGTCAATGTCTCTAATGGCTTCCTAGTGTGTTTTGAACCATGCAAAACAATTAAATCTCTTACTTTTGAATTGGAGCTCTTTGCAGTGAGTATTGCCCTTGGGATGGGGGCTCATATGGTAGTACTTGGAATAGCTTAGTCTTCTCTCATAACTGTGGTGTAATGAGTTATTTATGTTGAGCTATAGAAGGCAATGATTGTTAATTGTGTAATCTCTTCTCTACTTGGGTTGGAGGCCAATACAATGATTCCTTCCATTGGAGGTAAATATGTTTTCTTCTCTAGCACTATTAAGGATGGGGTCCCCTCTCTCCCCCCAACATCTACTTCTACTAATATGTTGACCCAACTAATCACATTGGCATAATTGGTGTTGTAAACACTTCACACACCAAAAGAGTGTCATCATTGATTGGCAATCGATCAAGGAGAAAACACCATCTCATGTGTACTTGTAGACATCTTCAGTAGTCTGCATAGGAGATAAATACAAGTCAAAGACTATAACAATCAACATGGAGAGTCGTCACTATGACATGGTAGACCAAGCATGACAAGAATTAAAATTTGGTTAGTAATCTAACAAGAATTACATAATGTAGAAAGGAAAAATGAATTGAAGTGAGAACCAATAAAAGATTGGTAATGCTACTAGACTAGACCCTACATCTAAGGTATCATGGGTTGTTCATGAACCACTAGCAGTGGGAATTCAAATTTTTAATTCGTTGGTTTGAGAAGGATAATCTTCTAGGGACCCATAAATAAAAAGGGACTTCACACATTCGATAAAAAGGAGGTGAAGAGAGTTCATAAAAAAAAGAGGTGGTGTATGTGAATGAGAACAGTGTGAAGTAAAGTATAAGTCATAAAATGATGAGTTGAATCAATTTAAAGGTAGAAGAAAATGAAAAGTTAGATATGTTAAGGACAAGATTGAGACAAAAAGCCATAACTATCCAGAAGCAGAAGTCATGCACTACAAACAAGGGCAATCAGAGAGAGAAAGGGAGAGTGATATAGAGGATATTATAGAGTTTTCCCAAGTGGCAAGTGGAGATCACACTATCTTCAAAAGGTATTCACTAGACATCTATTAGGAAGGAAGTGCAACAAACTTTAGATCACATTTGAATCCTCTCTAATAATTGTTATAATTTTGTATGATTTGAACTAAGCATGCTTCAGTAGAAAGCATATGTTAAATTCTCAACAAAGTGCCTCTTAGAAGGAGTGCTAAATCTTGCAACCAAGTAAATTCTTAGAAGGATAACTATAATCCTATTAGGTTACTAACATTCTTAACCGAATGTCTTCTCAGAAAGAGTGAGTTGTAGCTCTTAACTATGCAACCTTTTATTTGTAGTAAAAGGCTAGTAGGTATGTTATCCCCACAATAGTTTTCATCCTCTCATCGAGGGTTTCCACACACAAAATATATGTGTCCATTGATGAATGCTTGTTTGTGAGCTTACTTCTTTCCATTCTACTGCATTCATAACTATGTTTTTACTCAAGTGGTTGTTGAATACTTCACTTGGAGTAATTTATAAAATAACCAATTTTAGAATAGGGATTGATTCACCCCTTGTCCCCTCTAAATATTAGTGTGACCTAATAATTGGTATAAGAGTTTAGACCATGATAGTTACAATCTTGACAACTTGAGGGTAGATCAAACAAAAATCATGAAGTACAATAATTTATATGAAGAAGCTCTTGACATTGTCAAAAATCTAAAAGAAAAGCTAATATATTCATTAGTGAAGAGAAAGAAACTTAGTGAAATTCATGAAATCATTGAGAAAATGGAAGAGCAAAGTGACACAGATGGATATGAAGAAACTATCTATGACCTCACAACTAACAATAAGAAGTTGAGTAAGTAAGTTGCAAAGATGCATAAAGAACTAGAAGAAGCATCAAAAAGGCTAAGTTGAGCATAGAAAGAGAAAATTGATTTCACAGAAGCACTAGAGAAAGTTGAAAAAACACTAAGTGAAGCCTTGGAATAAAAGAGAATAGATAAAGAGAATGCCAAATAAATGAATAAGAAAATTCAAAATCTAACTGAGTGGCTGAGAAGCACCAATGAGAGAAATGAGAAGCTAAGAAAGTTTAATGATACCTCTAAGAAGATAGATGAGAAACACAAAGCTCAAAGGAAGACCAAGAGCATAACTGGTCTAAACTATGAAGGACACAATAGGACTAAAATCAAAGATCCATCTAAGAGAAAGAACCAGAACAAACAAGGACAAGGGAAAAGATCATCTAAAGGAGAGAAGCCTAAGAAACCAATCTATCATTGTTGTGGTAATGTAGGTCACACCTTAAAGGTATGCTGGTATAGAAAAGTCACACCTAATGAAAAATACACCTTCTACGAGTATTGCAACTCATGTCATCAATATAGTCACTCTTCTCAAGAGTGTGAATCCCATTCATATGAGAAAATATTTGATGGGTACTATTACTACTATAACAAGTACAAACATAAGCTTGAGGCATGTAAATCAAGAAAATAGACAAACGAGAAGTCTTAGAGAATCTCTACTCTAGCTAGAAGAATAGATTTAGGACACCTATGTGCTCAATCAATGACATCAAAATACATACAACTGATCACTATCAAATAGGAACCCGTCAAAGAAACTACTGAAGATCATGGAGAGGAATGAACATGACCTATTACTACTAAATGAAGATAGGTCATCTTGCTAAAGACTATATATCAAGAAGAGGAGTCCAAGTGCAAAACTTGGACAATAAAGGAAAGAATAAGATAGTGGACAAGGAGGAAGTTAGAAGAGACTTGAACAAGGTATGGGAAAAGAAAGAAGGTGAGAACAAAGAGGCTAAGTTTGAAGAAGTGGGAATCTTGCCTATTACAGGTGAGACTTCTATAGAATATTGAGCTGATCCAAGCTTAGATAAGGTTGTGTACTAAAGAAAATATTATACACCAGTCCACTATTCAAAATATCTATAAGGTTGCACAAAACAAAGTATAAGGAGCCTCTATCAAGGAAAGAGAATGTTGAGATTATGACTATTGTTGCAAGGGTCATTCGGATTAATTAAAAAAGGATAGGTATGTAAGTGTTGTATTTACCATTGCTCAATAACGTTAACCTAATGATTGATCATTAAAGGATATAAATAGGATAGGAGGGTTTGATTAATTAGTTTACAAAGTCAAATTCTTGAGCTAAGAAAAACTTGAGAAAACCCAATCAAAAAATTGTGCACCATTAACTAGCTTTATAAAAGCATAGAGGGCATCATAGAAGATGAAATTCATTGAAGGGAGACACATGAAACTAGACAATGAAACTAGTCTCATTACCTACAAATATTCTACTTGTGGAATATGTTAGCACATAATTGAAGGAAAACATTATGGAGCCAAGAGAAGACAAGG